>JBBPLN010000010.1:0-81961 GCA_038089815.1 Sutorius eximius | reverse complement strand
CGACAGACGGGTGGGCCAAGTCTTGACCGGACCGAACGCTGTGAGAGACAGCTTCACGCAAGGTCTCGGTGGCCGACCGACTAGTTACCATAGCCTGTCCTGTGGCAGGTGGAACACTTGCAGCTGCTAGCTCATCTCTCCCTGCGTGGAGTTCTGCCTTCCGCTTTGAGGGACGGCCCCCAGATGCAACCTTGTGAGCTCCGCCTTCCTCGGCCAAAGGATTCTTGCGAGGTCTTCCGCGTTTCTTCGGTAAAATCGGTGAGGCATCTGTGAGTGCAGGGGCCTTACGCGGACGGCCTCGCTTCGGCTTAGGTGGTTCGCCCTCCTCTCCGTCGCTTCTCTCATCTCTTTTACGCTTCTTGCCTTTCGCGGCCGTAATATCCTTGAACGAGTCTTGATAAGAATGAAGCATTGGCGTGGCGGTACAGAAGTGCTTGGGGTCGAGTGTAGCAAAATCACCAACTCGCGACAGGTCAACGTCGCTAATGGAGATGGTCGCATCCTGCAGTCGCTCGTTCGCCATTACGCATTCGTATGCCGCAAATGTGAAATATCGATGGCGCCTCTCCCTACCATAAGTCTCCATGAGATCTACGGTGGCCAAATCGCCGAGGTGAACGGGAGGCCTGCTGTTGCATGCTCGCGCGAGTAAGAGTTCGATCGTGCGCTTGTCAAAATTGCCGAGAGAGGCGCATAATTCCTATAGCCAGAAGATTAGGTCATATAATCAAAAAAGAAATTTCCCAAGTTACGTTAAGCGTCAAGCCAGATGGTCCAGCTTCTTCAAGCAAATTCGACACTTGTTTGTGGATGGTAAGATTTGCCCTGACTTCGTTATGGCTAACTACAATACGAGTTCATCGTCAAGGTTGGAAACGGATCCTCATATGAGACGGACCTGAAGTGTCCTCAACGAGAATTGCGTCTCTTTCATCATCGTCCGCATCCTGTCGTACAACTACGGAGCCCTCTGGAAGTTGATTATCTGATGTTACGAGACGTATGCATTTGATCATGCGATCCCGCGCCTTGCTGCTTGGAACCAAAACGCGTTCGATGATGCCCTGATGGATCAACTCGCGCACCCTGGACTGGAAAAAGCGCCTATCCGTCTTGCTTGGATGTACAAACCCCTGAAATATGATGAAGTAAGAGAAGTAGGGTAGAACGAGGGATCACTTACGATCATGATAAGCAGGTTATTAGAGGGGTGCATGTGATTTCTGGATGCTTTGAGGAGCTTGATGATGCGATTTTTAACAAGTGGAAGACTGGAGAGATGCCTAGAGTCGATTGGGTCGAAGAGAATTTGTGATGGTTCGCGTTGATCAGTGACTTGGTCAGGGGTAACGGAAGGCTGGACATGATTGTTAACGGCGATGGGTTCGTTATCTCGAGATTCTTCTTCCTGAATCTGCTGCCAGAGGGGACTTCGTTCGACAAAGTACTTGTGAATACACGTGTGGTTTCCGACTCCGCCGCGCCGTGCTTTGATGCTGTAAGAGTCTATGAGGACGACATCCGATCGAGGTAAAGAAAGCATACATAAGGCCGAGCTCGACGAGTTGTTTAATGAGATAAAAGCATGTCTTTTGATCGTAATTTGTCTTTCGGCCAAGTTCGACTGTTGTGATGCCGTCTTCCCGACCCCGGGTGATCAGCTGAAGCGCAGTGTACACCATGGGGCTAAGCTTAGGGGTCTGGGAGCGGGTCAGACCGAGTTTGCTATACCCAGGATGCGCACGTACTCTGACATGGGACCCTGTTATTGCAGCGAACGAGGTTTCTGGATCGACTGCGATGCGCAGGTTGTCGCCGTATTGGCGCTTCAAGTCTTCCAGGGGCCTTTGTCGAGCATCTTCGACGGGCTGCAGAGAAGGAGCGACACCGTCGGCAATCTCTTCTCCCTTTGCAGCGGCTTTGCGCTTGGCACTAATTTGGGGGGCGATATATACCTCTGAGACGGAGCCCGGGGGGAGGGTACCGACGCGGACCGAAGGTTGTTGTACTACGACGGACCATACGAAAGCACAGAACGGATCGTCGACGAGCTGGGAATGGTCATGATGGGAAGAGTAGAACCCGACGACAAAGTCTTTGAGCCGGGAAACGTTACAACCTAGATAGCACGCGAAATGTGAGAAAGTGCGGCGAAAAGAAAGTACGATGGTGGGATTCGAACTCGACTTTTCGATTAGACATTGGCGTACTCACCCAGATCACCGTCAAAGGCGAGTTCGCAAAGGCAATGATGTACGAGCTCGTCCATGAAACGTCGTCGTCGACCGATAAGATTGATAAGCTTTCATCGTGTGACTCATCGTGACCCGACATCATCCCTGTCACACCCACATACTCGATAATGGTACGTCGTCCGCGTATGCCTTGCAATGCCATCTCACCTCCTTTCAGACCGTCTGTACGGATTGTGGGGGTACGGTCATCGAATATGACCCCGCCGCGGGCAACGGATTCTGTGTAAAATGTGGGACCGTGGTGGAAGAGAACACTATCGTGTCCGAGGTCACCTTTGGCGAGACTTCCACCGGCGCCGCCATGGTCCAGGGCGCGTACGTCGGACAAGGCTCAAGTAAGTCACACCATTCAGCCTAGTGGACGCGTCTCTCACTCCTGATCAGCTCATGCTCGTATGGGCGGTCGCTTTGGGAAGAGGGGAAGTGTCGAATCTCGCGAGCAGACGATTGCGAATGGTGCGCAGTTGCTAAACGTTCGTGGGCCTTCTGCGATAACACGTAACAGCTAGTAGAAAGATTCAGAGTCTTGCTACGGCCCTCCACCTCTCCGAGGTGGTCGCACTAGCCGCAACACGTCTCTATACTCTTGCCGTGGAGCATAAATTCACGAAAGGACGAAGGAGCATCAACGTGGCGGCCGTCTGTCTATATATTGCATGCAGACAGAAGGAGACGCGGAACTACATGCTCATCGACTTTTCCGACCTTTTGCAGGTGAATACGGTTGCGCAGTACACATCTCGCTGTCTTGCTGACCATCCCTTCCAGGTAAACGTATTCGAGCTCGGCCACACCTATCTCCAGCTAGTACAAACGCTCAATCTCAAACTTCCCCTCGTGGATCCATCACACTACATTTCCCGATTCGCTGCGTTGCTTGAATTTGGTGAAGAAACCCACAGGGTGGCTACTGATGCTGTTCGCCTTGTCCAACGTTTCGACAGGGACTGGGTCACCAGGGGACGACGTCCAGCTGGTATATGTGGTGCAGCCCTTCTCCTCGCTGCTCGCATGAATAATTTCCGCAGATCTATGGAAGAGATTGTACAGGTTGTCAAAATTGCAGACACCACGTTGAAGAAACGCCTTGACGAATTTAAGAAGACACCCAGTGGAGCACTGACGTTGGCTGACTTCAGAACAGTGTGGTTGGATGAGGAGATGGACCCGCCTGCATTTACGAAGGGAAGGGAACGGGAGGAGAAGGAAAGGGAGAAAGCAGGGAATGAACCCAAGCAGGGCAAGATCAAGAAGTGGAAGGGAAAGCAAAAAAGAATTGAAGACGGGGACGGGGACGGGGACGAGGAAGGAGCTGAACCCCTATCTCAACACGTTGCACCTCCGCCAACGATAGACCCGGCACTTTTCAATCAGGGAATCCTTGTGGGCACAACAGCACCACCCCTCTTCTTCCCCGAGGACGACGAAGATACATCTTATGCGCACATCGACCCGGTCCTTCGATTGAGTATCGAGGACGCGACGATCCGGTCTGCCACAGGCATCGAAGAAACCGTGGACCAGGCCCTTGCGGAAGAAGTAGCGACATTCTTGCGACATCCACAGGGCTCCATGCTCGCCGAAGCGCTCAACGAAGCTGAGGAACGGCATCACGCACAATTTGCTGAAGTGGATGAGCTCAAAGGCCTCGACGAGGACGAACTCGACCGCTTTCTTCTATCTGAGGAAGAGGTTAAAATTAAAGAACGTGTGTGGGTAGAAATGAATCGCGAGTATTTGGAAGGTATTGCCAGTATGTTTCGCATTCTCTACTATTGGAACATGTCGCTAAGACAATTCCACAGCAAGAGCGGGTCAGCTGGAAGAAGGGGCACAACACCCAAGAAGCCGCAAGGTTAGCATGCTTCCATTGGTTTACTATTTGGTGTTAACTTTTTTCCAGCGACGAAAAACTATCACGAAACCTCGCGATGAATCCACGCCGTCTGGGAGAACTGCTGCTGAATCAGTCCGTAATCTCCTCAAGAAAAATGCAAAATACAGCAAGCGGATCAATTACGATGCGCTGAAAGATCTCTTCGTGGACCGTGGAAATGCGAACATAAACTTTGACGAGAAAGACAACCTGTACTCGATGGACGATAAAACGGATGAGGGTGTGATAGTAGAAGAGGGTGGAGGTGGTGTAGGAAGCTATAAATCCCCACGGTCACCATCCCGGAGTGACTTTCCGAACACGGCACACGATGGGGAGGAAGATGAGAGCGAAAAGGGGGACAACGAAGATCCCTATATTGGCTGGGACGAAACATACGAACAGGAAGTATGAGACTTTTGCGGTGATGATCTTCTCGTTCATCCGCGGCCTTGCAAGACTCTGTACACAGCACGCAACGGGTCAGCAGCCACGATTCCCAATCCAAGAGCTACGTTACATGTCTAGAATAATCATAAGTGTATTATTGTCTGCGAGTTTTCGGCACAAATCCAAGAATAATGACGTCTAGGGAATGCTGGGATGGGGATGTGAGCAAACTATCCTGGCATATCAGTGTAATGGGAACGAAAAGTCGCGGGAAGCTGTTATGGTGGAGCTCCCTGAGAGAGCTGGGGTTGTTTCGCTTCCCACATTGTCCTCAGTACGTCCGAGAACCCGGCCTTGCCCTGCTTCGCATTTTGCTCGAATCTTTGCACGAGCCAACTCTCCACTCTATCTGTCATAGTCCGCCACATTGCCATGCGTGCTTGTATTTCTGCGGTTTGCGTGAATGTTGTTTGGTGGGAAGATGTCGGGCTGTATTGTATTCGTTCATAACAGGATGCAAACTGAGACAAAGAGAGGTTGACGGAGGTGATCGTTGCGTTTTGCGTTGCGGGATCGACGAACGATATCTCGCGAACGTAAGCATCTTCCGATCCGCCGAATAACTAGATTGTTTGAGAGAGAGAAAATGCGAGTCAGATGGTACACCGCAGGCAAGATCGACATACTCATACTTTGACAATCCAAGCGGGTGTCTTTTGTTTACAACCCAACACACGTTCTGTCCGTATTATCCCAGTGGCTGAATCGACTGAGCGATCTATAACATCGACCGTGACGACGTGCGTGCAGTGTGGATTTGGGTATTTGTGCCATATCCCAATGACGACGTGAGACCAAGGGTGGCTAAAGGAGCGTAGCACATCAGGGGCCCGCAGCGATGAGTTACTAACAAATTTTACGCACTCATACTTGAATGACTGGGAGAAGAAATGCATCGTCGCTCAACGGGGGCGGGCGGGGAAGCGAAGAAAAGTGGTCGTGCGGAACTGAGGCGCGGCGTTTGGCGACGAGCGGTGGCTCGTGATCCAGAAATTTGTGCCGATCTTTGTCATCCGATTGGATCGGGACAACCCGGCAGGTCAACATCATCTACATTTGGTACTTTATTCCCACAAAATATAAATATCTGTGCTACACCTCGCTTCGCTGACCGGCCAAGAGCCGGAGCTCCATGAGACGTGACTTGATGTTCGGCCTGAAAAGTTCCCCATCAACGCTCACGAGAACCACCTAGGCTGTTGGCGCAGAACCAACTTACACTTCCAAAAGCTTCGCCTGTAGTTTCTCCTTTTCCACCTGAAGTGACAGTCGCTTGTCCGCATTCAACTGCGTGCTGGAAAAAATCACCAAGCACATGCATTCAATACTTTATGATAATGATGAAGCTCGACGTACAACACATATCCACCTTGTCCGTCAAATTGCAGGATGGTGGAATGATATTTCCATAAGGATGGTCGGTGAGAAACAGTCAGCAACGTGATGCCCAGGGCAGTTGCCTGTTCCATCATCCTGCCCTCCATATCCGGCGGAACGAGCGAGGTGGCTTCGTCAAGGATCGCGTACTGGACCAATACTCAGCCACCTTTGAGGACAGGCGCTCAAAAACAGGCAGACTTGCCTTGGGCTTATGGTAAAATAATCTTGCCCACGCAATCTTCTGCTGATCACCACTGCTCAGGGCTTCCCTCCACTCGCGGGTGATGCCCCATCCACCCTCACGCTCCACAACACTATCCATCCCTACCCCCACAAGAATGGTGAGCAGATTATCATCCGAAATTCCTCCTGAGAATTCACAGTCAGTAATTAGAGGAGAAGGAGGTCACACACTCACGCGCTTTCATTTGTTCATGAGAGTGTGGGTAAATAACCTGGTCACGAAGCGTGCCCATGGAGAGATAAGGTCGCTGAGGAATTAAGATAAAATCTGATGCAGATGGCTTTCGCACGACTCCACCTAGGAAGACTGAGGAAGAACATATCCTATGGACGTGCTAAGCGCACCATAAACGGGCCAAAGCCCACCAAGGATACGGAATAACGATGACTTCCCAGATCCTGAAAGAATGCTAATTAGAACCACTTTAACACCCATAATGGCTTTACCATTTGGTCCAACGATGAGTAGGTGTTCCTACATCCCGTATGGTCATCGAATTTATCATATAAAGCAAAGTTGTTACCCCTGGTTTTACGCTGAATGTTAAGCTCTTGAGCAGCACGTCCCCATTGGGGGTAACTATCGGGACATTTTCAAATTGAATGTCATCGGCTTCGAAAATTTCGCCCCGCCCGCTTACAACTTGTTCATGGTAAGATGAGACGAGACCACATATTATCCACGAGACGTACTTGCGCTGTTCTCTCCTTCTGAGGCACTTGCTACGAGACTTTTCTCGAATTTACCTTTGCGCACGTCCGACATCGTGTCGAGTAGGAG
The DNA here is from genome assembly GCA_038089815.1 of Sutorius eximius. Taxonomy (NCBI): domain Eukaryota; kingdom Fungi; phylum Basidiomycota; class Agaricomycetes; order Boletales; family Boletaceae; genus Sutorius; species Sutorius eximius. The sequence goes on along the minus strand of JBBPLN010000010.1, from coordinate 74,976 downwards.
AGAAACACGTGCAGTGTAACCTGCAAGCTCGGCCAGGTCCTTGTATGAGTACATCACACGGCCCATTGCGTCTGGTGTCACGGGTAACCATCAACTGACCAACTCGGGAGGGTACGAACAACATACCAGAGGACGACAGCAGAAGCCTCCGATTGGTGACGAAACCTGACGAGAGGTTTAGTCACAAATGACTTGGAATCGGCGTTATCCTAACCCTCTGTGCGACTTCCAAGGTCAGTGTTCGAGAGACCGGGAAGCTTGAAGAAAATCGGAATGGCACAAACTATCAACTTGAATGGACTTAGTCGGACGCACACACCAAAGTGTGACACTGACCCCAAAGCTTCCCCACGACCATTTGACGATCCCCTCCTCGGCACAACCATACCACCATTTGCGGCCCATGACCTTTTCCTCGTGCCGTACAAGCGCCATGTACTCTTTCTCTATGATTTGTTTCTCGGCATCTTCACCACCGAAAAATGCGACTTCTTCAGCAAACTCTGCCAAGCGAGAATGTGCGTGCCGCAGGGAACCAGCGAGAGCGGCGGATTGTGCGGTGTATGTTCCGAACGAAGGTGTCACTGCACGTACTACAAGCTGTGTCAGTCAGGAGGTTGTTCGCGGCAAGAGGGAGCTCGTACATAATGCAGCAGATGACTGTATCAAAATGGTGAGGAGCACGAGCCCCTCAGCACCGATGTTTAGGGATAGTTGATAATTATAAAGAATGACATCGAGTATGGGTTTGGCCACATTCGCATAGATGGCTGCGAGATGTGCAGAAAAGCGCTGGATGTCATGCGTAATCATTCTGTGTGCCAGTTAATGCCTCGGAGTGGTAGAAATGTTTACAAGACCCAACTGGTCAACGTTCTTGATCCGATCATCCAGGTTTGCTGAGCAAGAAAGTCTGAGAGTCAGCACCACTAGTGATGATTTGGACGCCCTCACAGATTTTGTAATAGACCTTTGCCCCAGGCGTCTCGGACTCCTCGCTGAGGTACTGCTGAAGCACCTCACGAGTTAGACGGGTTCTGTAAGCAATGGCGAGCTTGTTCTGAACATAGCTTAACCAGCTGTTCGTCCAAGTTGCCGGGATTGCGACGAGGAGCCAACGAATGATGTTTGAAAGGAACTCAAACGACCTCCCTCTGACGAGAGACGCGACGATCCTTCGGAACGGGTTGAACATAGTAGATCGACGCTGGACGGTGGTAGTAGTACTTACTTGCCATCTAAGGCGGCGACGTACAACGAGATAGCGGTCCGGAATACTAGCAAACTGGAATGCATGACGAGGAGAAGAGCCTCCTTGGAGCGGATGGAGGGGATGACTATCCTAAGGATGGCACCGAGGCGCTGATAAAATAGTGCATCGACCTGTAACGAAGGCGGGGTGGTCAGGGATCGTCAATAATCGCATGTCGTTGGCTCACAGCGACGCGTGGTTGGTTTCCGCGCCTGGGAGGAACATCCTTGCTGTCCTTTGTTGGAGGACGTGCCATTACGCCTCGATATGCGGCTAGGAGGACATATAGGACGAATCCAGTAGTGAGGCCGCGTTGAACGAGTGGTCGGTGGGTTGCGTAGATGCGAGCAACGCTGGCGATGCGGTTGTTCGAGAGGACGGGCATCGTTGAGTTCGTGATGAGCGCTGGCAAACATAATTAACTTGGAGTCGGGCCGGATGACATGTGATTCGACCTCGCCTTTCCGGTCATAGCCTCAGTACTTATTCCGAGATACCCATCATACCCGTTCATGGATGGTGATATCGCACCCCCGCCATTCAAGGGCATCATCGCAGTCGACTTGGACGATGTCTTGAGCAGCACCAACGAGTATATCGCAGCATGTTCGTGCCTTCCGTCCGAGCTACATCACACTCCAGGTGTTCACGAGGCTCGCTTATGAACAGGGCACAACGAGAATTACGGAACAGACTTTGGCCTGAAGGACTACTACTACTATTATTACTGGAAAGTGCGCTTCTCGCTTCTTGCCATAGTGTGATCCGATCGTTTAGACGAGCGATCCCAGAATCCCTACTGGGGCACACCTGCACAAACCCACAAGAAAGTCAGGGATTTCTACGTGACAAACTGGATCTCGTCGATTCCCCCGATCGAGGGTGCACAAGAGGGCGTCGCTGCCCTTCGTCGTCTAGGCTATCGCCTCGTCATCGTCACGGCACGTAACGAATATACCCGTGATGCCAGTTGGGACTGGACACAACGACATTTTCCTGGTTGCTTTGAGGAAATAATATGCACTGGGCAGTTTGCTCTTCAACAGAGGTTGGATGGAGTCTCGAGGGTAGACCAAGACAATGCGATCCCCAAGAAAGTGACAAAGGCCGAGGTTTGCATCCGCATCGGGGCAAAATTATTGATCGACGACTCGTTGGAAAACGCCGTGGCCTGTGTTGAGTATGTCTCGCCTAGTGGGGAGGGTGTCGCGCCACCTGTGTTGCTCTTTGGAGACTACGAATGGAACAAGAGGTTGTCTCTTCCTGAAGACGAGCACGATGACATGGTATACGAGAGGCGAATGGAGCTTGGAAATGGAAGCACCGATTTTCTGGTGGAAGACGCCCGACTAGGTGAGGAGGTTCTAGCACGGGCGAACGAGAAACATCGGCGTTTCGTACAGCGGGTGAAAGACTGGAGAGCGGTGGTGAGTCACGTCGAGGCAGCGGAGGTGTAGCAACTCTGTAGAGATTAGATAACCACGTGGCTGATCAGTCTGACAATGTTTTGACGCACCGCCTCACCACGTCACATTCGCCATGTCCTCGACGACCGTAAAAGCGCTACGAGAACCGCCAAGTGTACAACTCGCGCGCGACTCGGTCCTTGATGTCTTAAACGAGAGCTTTGCAGACTCTGCTCATCTTGACGACCTGCAGCGGATTTTGAACGACGCACGTAACACCCAGGTCCAACTGGAGCAACACGTTCGTGTCAAGTCAGTCGGTCTCTATCCGATGCTCATCACTTCATCTTACAGTTGATCGAGTCGGAGAAGGGGGTCGATGCCTTGACGACTAACGCGCGAGTAGAGGCAATTTTGCAGCTGGACAGGACCAAGGAACTCGCCTCGCTACGCGATAGTTTGGAGGACGATCTCGCCTACCTGTCCCATGACTTGGTATCCGCGCTCAGTCCTACAGGTGATGATGACAACCCTACTTTACTCGAAGATATGGAAACAATGCATCGCGGTCTGAAGGAACTCGTGAGCGTTCGGTCTTACGTCGCCGTCGTGGAACGCGCCTTACAGCTCAGGTAAGAGTTATATACAATGGTCTGTTCCCCTGTTTGTTCATGTAAGCTGGAAGCGAGTGTGCACTGTTACATATGCGCAATAGCGGTTCTCCGATAACGACAGCAGCGACATCGAAGTACCAGGCTCTGCTGGCCTTCGTTAATGATGTGAGACGTTCATGCAGCGTAGTGGGGGACATTGGGAACACGCATGGTTCCCTCAGTCTCATCTCGTTCCTCGAGAGAACCTGTGACAAGACATGGGTCGATATGAAAACAACCTTATTTTCGTATGTCATGTCATGTCGGGCCTGTCATTGTCTCTGGTTGATAATGGCATTTCAGAGCGCTTATATCTGCTTCTGAGAATCTCGGTTGGCCAACAGCTGTCAATTACGTCTCCGCGGGCGAGGAGAACCGTACAGCTTTCGAGTCTGCAGTCTCGGATTTGCTTGGGTTGCAGGAAATGTAGGTGTATCTACCGAGAATCATGTTGTTCTCGCTTCACCGGTACCCCAAATCCAGTGGAGAGTCCCTCCAGTCGAATCGAGAACGCGAAGGCCTTTATCCGCTACAGGCACTCGTCCAGCCTGTAGCCTTGCGTTTTAAATATCACTTTGACTCCGAGCGAGAGACGAATCGCTTAGATAGGGTGCGTAAACCCTATTGTCCGCGCGAGCGTCGCGGACTACTCACACATTACCTTAGCCTGAGTGGTACTTTACGCACATAGCCAATGTTGCTCATGATCATCGGCCATTCATGGAAGATGTCATGCAAAGACTACTCTCTGGCTCCAAATTTCTGGACGTCAATGCATGGGTGCGTGCTTTCATTTAACTTCGTCTCACGGAGGCGCCGACGCATTCGCAGCACAACTATGTGACCCTCCTCCTCCCCATCCTTGAACGAAAACTCAAGCGTTCAGTTCCCATGCTGTTAACTCGCCCCGCCTTGCTGGCACACACGGTATATCAGTCATTCATCTTTGATTCTAGCTTGCGCGACATGGGCTATGAGTTTGTCCCGGACAAGCAAGAGGCATATGATGAAAGGAGGGAAGCCGAACAAGGAGGCATCAGCAAGGTGATCATAGATCAAAAGGATTGGTTCAATGCTTGGCTAGAAGGGGAGAAAAAGTGTGGGTTCCATCTTGCATCTATTCAGTCAAGATCATGAACTTACACATATGCAGTCGCGGATGATCAATACCACGAGATCATTAGTGCTTCTGACGCTTGGGTCATTGCTGATGATGATGCGCATGAATACGCACAGAATCACGCGTCCCAAGATGCTGACCTTAAGGCAACAACTTCGGCACGGAGAATCAAGGCTCTTGTTGAGCAAGTGACTGGTACGTCCCTGTTCAACTGTATCAACTATATTTGCTCACCTGCTATAGATCGCTATTCACCTCTACCATCTTTCCGGCAGCGTACACAATTTCTCATTCACGTACAACTTCCGATCCTGGAACTATACCACTCTCGAATATCTTCATCTCTGGATGCATTCGAGACACTCTCATCTGCTCTTGTCCGCGCGGTACCCGGCGCGTTGGGTGTAGATGGTCCCAAGACAGACGGGCGGAAACTGACAGGTGGCGTTGAAGGGAGCCAGCGTTTGTGCAAGGCTTTACTAAGCGCAAAGTACATAGAGAACGCTATGCGTGCTTGGGGAGAGGAGGTGGTAAGCATGTCCATGGTTTTATTGATCGTCTCCCAAACGAACGGTGCCTAGTTTTTCTTGGAACTCTGGGCAGAAATCAACCATCGCGTGTCTCTCCGTACAACAGCTGGATCGCAGGCCTCCCTCTCGGAACGTACCATACGGGGTAGTCATGAAGCGACAACTTCGGAAGGAACCATCTTCGAAGAGCTTGTCATGCAGTACTCAAAGCTCTCCTCGCGAGCTGAAGATATGCTGGTGCAACAGATTTGCGGGGAATGTGAAAACTCTCTAAAGTCCCACTTCACCCTAACAACGTGAGTATTCGACGCATTCAGGAGGTGCAACAAGGATATCAATATCTTTACTGACCTGCAATTCTGGTAGTCATCTACAGGACCCAGGTGACAACACCGCGGATGTCACTGTTCCAAGTACTCTACTGCCTGCCGTCGCGCTTCTGTCATCTCATCTGGCCTTTTTACGAAACACGCTTCCTGCCTCCCTCGTGACAAGACTCTACAGGCGGACCGCGTCACGAATTTCGGACCATGTACTACAGCGACAGGTCCTCTTCCGGCCAGGCTTGATGCGTGGTTCAGCACGGAATGGGCTGACGCACACTCAAGCACGTGTCGTCCAAGCGGAATGCGAGTTATGGGCGGAAACCTCTCAAGTGGCTATGAACACGTCGCGCGCCCGCATTGAAAAACCGTGGAGCCGGTTACTGGTGGCCGGGCGTCTGCTTGGTGCAGATCTCCAAAAACATGAAAGATTACTTGACTCTCTATTCGCCGGGAAGAGCGATGGATTAGAGGAGCTCCTGGATAACGTGACGGAGCTAGGGTCTGGGGGCCTAGAGATGGAGGAAGTCAAGACTGTGTTGAGATTGAGAGATGATTGTCGACGCTGATTAGACGAGGATTATGAGGCCCCAGATCGTGAGGTTGCATGGGAAATAGGCATGTAAATCTTCTAGAGTACAACAACAGAGCGAGATACGGATGTGTTTGTGAAGTAATGGAACAACGGGAGCCAGGAATTTGATATCGACGCTACTTGAAACCGACACCCATGACGGCGCCCGGGGAATATCATACCTTGTAAATAATCCCGTCGCTCATCATGAGTTCATCTGAATCCGTCATGACCTGGCAGATGGCAGTGGCCTCCGCAGTCCCAAATAGCGCATCCGTAGGTAGTCCGGCATTCACCAACTCCACGAGCTCCGCCAGGAAAATCTGTTCTTCATCCTGTAGTCGCGATGCAAACAAGTTTGCCACTCTAGATCTGAATAACTGGAGTCTGCAATAAGAAATTGCAATAAGTCGGTTGTGACACCTCGAGAAAAGGCTGCTTGACAAACCGTTCTGGTCGAGGGCCGCCATCCCTAGTAGGCTCCGCCGCGGCTATCGGAACTGTGACCATGTTCACATCTAGACTTTCGTCTTGCCACATGGAATTTTGGCTCCCCTGTTGACTTTGAACCTGTGCGCCATCAGGCTGTTGCTGCGGGGCCTTCATCCGTTCGGCTGTTTCGGGTTGTTCGTCTTCATCGTCGTCATCACTATCGTCATCCGAACTCTCTTGCGAACCATCCTCTCCTTTGCCAGTGGTGGCACCACCATGGTTAAGCTTGCGCTTTTTTCTCTTCTGCCGGTTTCGCTTCGCTACCTCCTTGTAGAGGGCATATCGCATTATCTCCTCAGCTATTCTTGCATCGTCCTGTTCGACTTTAGCCGAGAGCCGGGCTTTTGCATGAGCAGTGGATAGACGGATCAATGTCTCCAATGTACGTGCAGTCAATGGTGCGGTCTATAGAGTACATCTAAGTCGGGAGAGAAATCGACTGAATTATATATGTTTACCTTTTTCTTATTCGCTTGACTTTCCTCCTCGTTGCGGAGATTGGCATACACGTTTACTATGTGATTTGCCGCGCCGTTTGTGAGCACAGGCGCCGGCCTGCTCTTCGCATACTGGACGTACTTCTTAACGAAGGTGATGCTGAGAACCTCCACTTTTACTTGTTTGCCTCTCCGGGTACGGGACTTAGCCGCGGTGAAGCCGACGTGAAGCAGGGGGTCGTATTTCTCGAACGGACTGGATTCTCCAGCAGTTTCCTGTTCCATTGGAGCGACCCCCGGTCCCTCAATGGCCAATGGCTGAGTGAGATTGTCATGGACTGGTGTCCCTTCCTCGATTCCAGGAGGAAGGTAACGATGCAGCCGAAGAACATGGTCTGCGATCCTACGGTCGCGTTCTTCATCAATATCATCAGTGACAATGAAGAGAAGGTCAAAACGCGAGAGAAGGGAGTCGGGGAGGGCGATGTTTTTATGGGGATCTTTATGGATATCGTACTGCAAGATCATCAGAGCGGTGTCGGTGCACTTTCCAACTACTTACTTGTCCGTATATGGGGTTGGCGGCCGCGACAACGCTGCATCGAGCATTCAAACTTGTGTGGATGCCTGCCTTGGCGATGGTGACTGTCTGTTGTTCCATGACTTCGTGTATTGCAACACGGTCGATGTCTGACATCTTGTCAAACTCGTCGATGCAGACTACACCACGATCGGCGAGGACCATTGCCCCTGCCTCGAGGCGACGCTCGCCTGTATCTCGATCGGTGGTGACGGCAGCAGTCAAACCGACGCCAGAGCTCCCTCGACCAGTTGTGGCAATCGCGAGTGGTGCTGTGCCAAGGACAAATCGTAGGAGCTGTGACTTTGCGGTCGATGGGTCACCGACCATGAGTAAATTGATGTCGCCACGGATGTGCGTCCCATTCGGAAGGTTCTTCTCCGCGCCACCGAGGAGAAGGAGCAAAATGGCCTCTTTGATTTTGTCGTGCCCGAAGATTGAAGGGGCAAGTGACTGCGAAAGTAGATTGAAAATGTTGCGCCGTTTGGAAAGTTGGTTGATTTGCCGGATGTCGGTATCGGTCAGTGGAGTCTGAGCAATGCCACCTCCTATCTTTGAGGAAAGAAGGTTGATATTATTCGCGAGGATAAGAGATCTTTCAAGGGCATATAAGTGACTACATTGGGCATGCATATAAATCGATGCTCACTTGAAGGCGCCATTGGAGCCACCCCCCACACTTCTGTAAAAGCCAACCAATTGAACACGATCGCCAGGCTTACATTTGTCAACAAGGTCATCATCAAGAATGATGTCCGTGCTCCGCGGTAACTGTCCTGGAGGTGCGCGCTCGGGCATCTCCTGAATGCTGATCCGTTGGTGATCCCGAAACACGCAACGACCGTACTCCATTTGCAAAGGACGGCCGTCGTCGTCCTGTTGTGGAGTTACGGTGGAGGTCGGGGGGAGATTGGAAGTAGAAGTTGTGGCATCGCGATAGTCGCGCGAATGAAATAGCTTCGTGTCAGGGCAATAGTGCACTGACTTGAGCATTTTGGGCCGAACAAGGGAACAACGAGTGATGATGCCCTCGAGCGATATCATCTTTCCGAGGTGCTCGGCTTTGAGGGTTCGTGGACTGACATGGTGATCACCAAACGATCCACTGAAGCCTACACGATAGTTCTTCCCTTCGAGTTCGTGCTTGTCGGCGTCGTGAATTTGGGTGACGATATTCGCCAAAGCATCATCGAAGGCCGGAAGAAAGTCAACGGGCTGTTTGAGGAGACCGTCTGCGTATTCTCTGTTGTAGTCGCGGAGGTCATCGATGTTAACGATGAGACGCGTTTGTTCCGTGCGTAGCAAGCGAGCGATTTCGTCTCGGTAATTGTAAACGGGCGAGTCTGAAATGAGAAATTCTTCAAAGATACGCGTCCTGTCACGTATCAAGTCATCCTGAGGGACAGGCTCGTCAAGCATCGACATGGTGGTCACTGAGGAAGCTTGATGAGACGCGTACGAGCGCGTGTTGACGCGGGAAAGCCGGCCCTAATGTTCTTGGCTGCCGCCGTGCACTCCCTCGAGCGGGATCCAACTGGACTTGGCAAGAGAATGATCCAAACGAATTCGGGAATCAGTAGGTGACATGGAAAATGCTTTCACTTGAAGTGACCCGTAGTAGGTACTAGTTGGAAAAAGAAAAAGGTATCCGGAATATACGTTCCGAATGAAAACTACAGAGTGATGTGTGGAATACATCCGAGGACGGACCGATTCCCCCAGGAGAATGAAATAAAAGTGTGCACGATACAAACCCGGACCGACAGGTTGTGGATACGGCAAGAAAGAACTTAGTAGAGAAGGACAACACTGGACGGGATCGACCGTATGTGATGGCGCGATCGTATATGAAGCAGTGATGCCCCGATTTTGGGGGAACAGACCTCGACAGAAGTGTGGTATATGCTTCGAACACACGCGAGTTAATGTGATGGGTCTCCTGGAACACGGCTGGAGGCGAAGCTTACGAGGTCAGTTTGTTGATCATTGTCTACCAGTCGGGAGGGCCACCCCCACCCCCACCAAATTGATCTGCGACGGGACCCTATGCATCTTTATTCAGAATGGCTGCATCTGGTCGGATGCGAGATGAAACAATACCTTGACGTCCCGAGCAACGGGGTCAACTGCCATCTAGAATAAAGTCATAAGCTGCAGTCCAGTCACAAGGGATGATAAGGGAACGCACTGGAAAAGCGAACGAAACCTGGACGAGACAGGCCAAGAGGAGCGCTAGGTAGCACTTTGTGGTGACCATGATGACGCTGGGAGCCTGTTTGTGCAGGGAAACGACGCGGAAGACATGCTTTTATTCGGATCCTGGGGACGACGAATATGAGAAAATGATATGCCGATCGTGGTCATGGGCCATTCAGGCACCAGGTATTCACTTCGGCCGCCGCGCACCTTTTTTTTCACTCAAGGGAAAGACAGGCACGAGCCACGCGCACCTTGGCTTCAGGAAGCACCACCAGCCTTGAATCCCAGACCAAATCACGTCTTCTCGAACGATTGAGGGGGTTCAATGCATACTGAAACCCCACCTACCTTTGCATCTCCTCCAGGTATCGGATCCGTCGCGTGGGTCCACCATCACCACACGGCAGGTTGAGTGTGCGCGTGAGGCTTTCCTCTCCCCTCTCTGCAACCCGGAAAAGTATGCGGGCCGCTTTACCTGCCTAATGGGGGTATGACGTGGTCAAGAGTTCCTCTCCCCCGAGGGCGAATATTCATGGACCTTGCGCCAAAAATGCAGGACGAAAATATCCTCTTGACCTTCCGCGGCTGAATGAATGACACAACCATTGAGCCGGCGAGTGGGCCCGAGGCCCAAATCGAGTTCGGTAAACCTAATTAAATTAACATTGCGACCAGAGATAAAGACTGCACCTTTCCCACCGGTCTACTTATATGAGACCGCAAGTTTGGAAAAGCATGTGATACCATGGGGATACAACGAAATACTCACCGTCCAGGGTGCGTCTTTAGTTACTTCTATACTTGTTACCATCGAGGATACAACAGAGTCACTATATTTTGCGAACGGAACATGCATCAAGATTAAACCGACTATAGACATTATAGAGACGAAACTCAATCCTGCACGAAGGCGTCAACTCATGTACTCTTCCCGACCAATTACAACTCACCCATAGCTTGATCAAACCATCCCACGAAGCTGTCACTACCTTCGACTGCACACCAACCATCAGTGTCCAACAGACGTCGCGATGGGGATTCACTCACAGTCTCATGCGGCAACCACTCGTGAGCGATCACCACCTTGGAGTGGGCATTCAGGCGTGACTTAATTCGACCGCTTTTCCAGTCCCAAAACACCACGTTTCCCTCGCTGTCTCCGCTACTAATCCACTTACCATCCGGGGAAAATCCCACTTGGCAAGCATACCCTGCTACGGAATGCCCCGCGAACCTTTTCTTCCTGTTCTGACGGAAATTGTCCGTGCTGTACACGAGTATTTGGTTGTCCAATGATTGCGCGGCAAAGTACTTTTCTATATTCACATACACGTCAGGAAATGGGGAAGCCTGCCAAGAGGAACGTGATACGTACTCGAAGGATGTAGAGTGACGGCAGGCATAGAATGCATGTGGGGTTCCGCAATGTACTTGATCACGACCGGGATATCATAGTCCCACGCCCGTATAGTTTTGTCGTCCGAGGTGGTGACAAACCGACGATTTTCGTCGACGAACGTGATCGTGTTCACTGGTCCCAAGTGTTGGTCGTACTCCTGTGTGATCTCGCCCGAATTCATATCATACTGGGAACAAATTGTCAGCTCTGGTAGCGAAATCAAGCTATACACAAGACATACCTGAATAATCTTCTTGTCAGACATGCCAGCGAGAAAGATATGCTGTTTGTCGTCGTCGGGATGGAAACGGACAACGTAAGGCGTCTTGCCGTTACTGAACCGCTTGAGACATTGACCGGTCTCGGTGTCCCATAATTTCATTTGGCGATCGTAACCGCACGACAAGAACTTTGTACCGTCGTTTGAAAAGGTGACGTCCTTGACGGCCTGAACGTGGCCGTGGAAAGTTCTGAGACAATTTCCATGGGTATATATGTCCCAAAGCTACGAAGAAAGATGTCAAGAACGAGCTCACGAAGAAAGAGGACGCACGACGTGCCTTTATTTTGGTGTCCATCGATCCGCTGAGCAAAAGGTGGCCCGTTTGAGGGAAGAGACGAATGACGGACACGCCCTGCGTGTGGCCAGTCCAAGTGTGGATGCAGGTCTTGGGGATAAAAGTCTCTTGGGAGCCGGCCTCTGCGGAAAGATGTGGCGCGTCCGCAAAGGGGGGGTGCATGTAGGTCCTGCCTTGATAATCTGTCATGGACTTGCCATGGAAGACGGAGGTCTCTTGGCCAACACCACCACGCTTGGGTTTTGTCTTCTTCTTGGGGATCTGGGGCTCTGGCTCTCTATCTTGTTCCGGCTGTTCGTCGGCATCGTTCTCTTCAACGCCATCCAGGAAGCCTGCCTGCTCCTCGCCCTCCCATGCGGCCCATGGACCGAGGTAAGCGCCCTCGCCGTCAACGATATCGAGGTTTCCCTTATTCTTTCGTTTGCGCTTGAGGTCCCTTTTCTGGGCGTTGGTGGTACGCATGGCGTCGATCGTGGCAAAGGCATTGTCGCGGGCGCTGTCGAGGGAACCGAGGATGGGGGGCGCGTTTGGGTCGACGGAAGGGTTGAGGGAGTAGCCGAGGATGGAGTGTGTGAGATGCTGTGCCTTGAAGGCGTGGTCGGACATGGCCTGCTCCTCAACGTGGCCGGCAAGCGCGTTTTGGTTGAGGAAACGATTCCGATCAGCGAATGGGTTCTCGGGGCCTTGCACAGGACGAAGCATGTCGTGATAGGGAATGTTGACGTTCATCTGTGTGTCTGTTGGACGTGTGACGAGAGAGGTGTGTGTGAGGGGGTCCTACGGAAGATGAGCACGGGTGGATGGATTGAGAGAATACGCACTTGATGGAGAACATGCGGCGCGGGATCTGTGGAGAGAGCACATGGTTGTGTGCGGATACGCTTTGATGCGGGTAAGTTGGCGATGCCAAAGGTGTCCTTTGCGATGTTGTCGTCGTTGTCGTCGTCCGAGGCGTAGGCGTGGAGGAGGGACATGATGGGGAGGGCGAGGACGGAGAGTTATGTAATCATCTACCCACTAAATTATATGAACTCGGCCTGACGTACTAGTACCTCCTCCCCATCCTCACCAGAGATATATATCGCCCGTCATGACCGACCGCGCCGTCGGTCGTCCCTGGACAGCTCGCGAAGATCAACTTCTAGCCAACGCCGTCGCCGTGCACGGTCAGGTAGACAATTGGAAGGCCGTCGCTTTATCGGTGCCCGGAAGGACCAACAAGGCGTGCAGGAAGGCAAGCGTCCCATCTCCCGCACACCCTTCCGATCTCTCACTCACCCTCCATATCCACCAGCGGTGGCTTCATTCTTTATCGCCGAGCGTAAAGAAAACTGCCTGGACCAAGGAAGAAGATAATCTCCTTTTGGAGCTCTATAAGATCCATTCCGCGAAATGGGCCGTCATCGCCAGGAACATCCCTGGCCGTACCGACGACGCGTGCTCAAAGCGTTATCGCGAGGCCCTCGATCCGTCTCTCAAGAAGGACGAGTGGACACCCGACGAGGACGAAAAGCTCATCGCCGTCTACAGCCGTCTCGGTGGCAAATGGGGTCGTGTCGGCCAAGAGCTCCAGCGCAGTGGCTTAGCCTGCCGTAACAGGTAGCGTTCTCCTTCCCTTCACTCGTCTTCACGTCCCTTACCCACCTCACAGGTGGAGGCTCCTCGAGCGAAAACGCGCAACCACCGCCGCTGCCGATCTTCCCGTCGCCTCATCAAAATTTCATTCCAGCTCCTCGCCACCCCAGCCTTGCCCGTCTTCTCACTATTCCAATCCTTCCACCTGGCCCAATCTCCCAATGATCGAGCAACCCTATTGGGATGACTCATTGTCGCAGGTCGACGCTCCTTCCGCTCCACCATCGAGCCACGCCGCATCCCGCAATAACGATGTTGTCCTAAGCGATCCACAACCACCAGTACAGCATGCACAGCTTATCCCCCAGTTGGTCGACTATCCCGCTCCGTTCCATTACTCCTCCTCTTCTCTCAGCTCAGCCCTCTCCTCTCCACAGCATGCAATCCGGTATGATAAAGACGCCGAACCCATGGCTTCTAATAATGGACGCCAATCGCCATTGCTTCCAACTGCCTCCGTCCCGCCGGACAACACTTCAACAGCTGTCTTCGCTCCATTCGATTACGACTCCTCATCATCGACTTGTGCAGTCTCCGTCAGCTCCACATCGCCAACCCCCCAGGCCCCCTACTCTGACGACATGCAGCAAAGCAACATATACAACGATTGTCCGCATCAATTTCATCAGCTCCAACGGAGTGTGCCGCACACGGCCATCCCGGTTCACACCCCTTCCGCTCATCCTGTGCAGGTCGATCATTACACGGCATCTGTCGCACACGAGGATTGTAGCCTCTCGCATGCTGCATTGACAACTCGACACCAACCGACACCACAAAGCAGCTCTATTCGGGGCCCAAGCTCCGCCGATTCCTATTTTGCAACCTCACGGCTCCCTGAGCAGCAGGCGAACCACATGCCATCATCGATGACTTCAGTTTCGCTTCTCGACAAGCCTGATACGTATTATCACGCGTCTCCAGAGCCACAGCTTGACGTCAATGCTCAGCACACTCTCCTTTCCCCTCCTGATCCGCTTTCTCTCTCCGAACCCCGTCCTGGCTATCATTATGCACATCGGCGTGACACTCCTCGTGCACGAGTTGTGGAGACCGTGCATGGCCGAGAGCAGCATGGCGAATATCACCACAACCACGTGCAGCCAGACCAGAGCCGCCACAGTCACCAATCGTCGAGGCAACCAACCACATGCCCGTCTGAAACCCGATATGCTGTGCAGCAACCCGAGCGCCGCAATGTTAGCACACCCACCCAAGCAGAGGCGGGTTCATCTCATTCACCGCCTGACCACTTCTATGCCTCCAATGCTTTACGCTCGTCACGACTAGTCCAACGGTCAACTGCTTCCCCTCGTTCCGCAGGAATGCCGTACTCGAAACGGCCATCATTGGATCGCTCGTCCACCAACTCGGACGACCTTGGTTCTCACACTTTCCACTCCGTCCAAAGGCAAAAGAACGGCGCGACCGCACCTAGGAAGCGACCCGACTCACAGGTGCCGTTGCGTTTATCGTCAGACCTACAAGCAACTCCCGAGTAAGTCTTTGCGAGTCCAAGGGATCTTCAACTTCCTCACGCACTACAGTCCTTCCATCAAACCTTATGCTTGTGGCCACGAGAGTTGCTGGCCTCCCAGTGCGACGTCGAGTCGTGCCTGTTATTGTACCTCGCGTGGCCTTTCGGATCACAACAAAACCGCACACCCGGAAGATTCTGGAGGGGACAGACCATATCGGTGTGGCCTGGAGGGATGTGGTAAATCTTGGAAGGTACTTACAAACCTTTATCACGCACTCATTTCGGTTGACATGCGTCAGAGCATCAATGGTTTACAGTACCACCTTCAAATGTGAGATTGATCGTTGTTATGATGGAGATCGTCTGACTACTATTTGCCCCAGTTCGAAGGCCCATTTTCAACATGCTATTACTTCTAGCATTGTTTCCACTTATATAAGTGGTCTTACAGTTCCCGCATCCGTGGAGGCGCCTGTTGTGACGTCGAGTGAGGGGGAAGACAGATCGAAGAAACAGTACAAGTGTCCACATGAAAATTGCCCTAATCAGTATAAACAACTGAGTGGCCTACGTTATCACTTGGCCCATGTAAGTACAAGCGTAGGTAATCGGCGCAATGCTCAGATGTCGTTTTCTTTCCAGGGCCATCCAGTGGACCTTCCCAAACAGCTGGACCTTGTTCCCCCTGCTTTAAGTCGCAAGTTGGCGGAGAAGATGCGCGTTCAAGCGTCAGCCCCATCATCTTCTGAGCATCAGATAGGCAACGACAGTTTGGACGCATCCAATCATTCTGCGCAGAGCTCTTTCAACACCTAGAATCCGCCTCCGGTGCTCAAACCGTTTAAAATGATTCTTGTTTATCGTATAAATGGTCAGTTATTTAGCTCCCTGCAGTTCAATATGTATAGGTAGTAGGCAAGGCATCACCTATTCTATTCGTCACCACATATTCAAAATGTGTCGTAATTTACATGTACTTATTGATATCTTTAACGGTGGATATCTCTTCCGCCGAGTCTTTATATGCATTCTATGCGTTAAAAGGAGGAGCTCGAAGCTAAGCATTGAAACTCTGATACAAAGCAAACTGATCCGACGAACATTGTCCCGAGATCCTCCTAGGAACTGGTGTTTCATCGTCTACCGTTCGTAGCGAATTGGCTGGCCCTACACCTTGCTTAGCGACGGTTCCATCAGAGATGAGAGTAGACGTACAGATCTCTCAAAGTTGGATCAGACATAAGTTCTTCCATTGAAGGCATTTGTCCGCTCTGGACACGGCGCATCTGATGACGAATAAGCGCAGGTCATCGAGAAGTAGAAGACGAAGACAAAGGTACCATATTTGCCACGCTTGGATTGGACATGAGCCTTTCCAAGCCACCGTTGGCCATCAATTGTTGTGCCATTTGCGTCATCATCGGGTTGTTCATCATGCTTGTCAAGTTGGGCATGCCACCCCCTCCACCGAACATGCCCGCCAGATCAGCCAGGTCTGGCGTTGCACCCGAAGCAACGGAGTCCGGAGATGCCGAGGGAAGCTGATCCTCGGGCATAAGCGGCGGAGGGCCGTCGTCGTCGTCCTCGGGAGGCAAGCGGTCTTTCGCGTTCTTGAAGCCTGATTTGAGATTCTCGTTTGTCGGATCCAGTTCGGTGCCCTTGCTAAACGCGGCTGCAGCGGACTTGTAGTCACCCAAGCTGTAGTGCGCATGACTGAAAAGGCGAGTGAGCAATTCACGTCGAATGCCACGGAGCGAAGGAGGTACCCGAGGCGAGAATAAGCTTTGACGAAGGCGGGGTCGGCTTCTATGGCCTTATTGGCATCTTCGACTGCGGAGGCATGGTCTCCTTTGCTAGAGTAGGCGGCGGCGCGGTTAGAGAAATAGACGGGGTTGGTGGGGTCGAGGGCGATTGCCTTGGAATACGATTCAATTGCGGTATCGTGCTTTTTGGCGGACATTTGGGTGTTTCCGGCCTGCTTGTGCTTCTCCGCCTTCTTCTTATCCTCTGCGGATGGGGTTTTGGGCGGTGCAGCGGTGGATGGTGCGGGGGGTGGTGGTACGACTTTGTCTTTCGTCTTGAGGAAGACATCGAATAGGGTTTGCAGCTTTGCAGGCTTGATACTGAGTTGCTTGCACTGCGTATCGTTGGATGGATCCACGCCAAAGGCCTCGCCGATGCATTGGACTAGAAAGTGTGAATCGGGGGATAAGATGCGGAGAACGAGCAACGTACTCGCGACCTCGAGACCTTCCTTGTCGTCATCCTTGACGGTGCCGTCTTGCATACATTCATTAAGGAAATCGACAAAGGCGAGGACGAGCTGTTGTTTCTTCACGTCTGCCATCGTCGCTGATGGTGGTCAGTGCCCAAATCTACAAGCAAACAGCTGACAACAACACCGTAAAGTCGACGACGACGACCACGACGAGCTCAACATGTTTTTCTGTGGTATTTCTGGAGAACCTCCACAGGACCCCGTCGTGTCCGCAAAGTCTGGCCACGTCTACGAGCGTCGTCTCATCCTCAAATACATCAACGACAATGGCACCGACCCCCTCACAGGCGAAAAGCTCGAGGAATCTGACCTCCTTTCAATCAAAGCCAGTCCGTGTTTTATCCTCGATTTTTCCTTGCGTGTACTGACATCGTTCTAGACCCCAAGGCTGCGCCCCCAAGACCGCCAACTGCGACCTCCATTCCCGCCCTCTTGCATACCCTTCAAAATGAATGGGACGCCCTCGTCTTGGAGACCTTCGCACTGAAACAGCAGTACAACAACACCAGACAGGAGCTGAGTTATGCTCTCTATGCTCAGGACGCAGCCAGCCGCGTCGTTGCTCGTCTCATACGAGAACGCGACGCTGCTAGAGAGTACGTCTCGTGCGATTTCCCCCCCGTTCCTGTTCTGATACATAGACTTGCAGGGCGCTGGCCAACGTCCAGGCTAGCATGGGCATACAGCCCACACCAACTAACGGTGCGGACGTCGAAATGACCGAAGAGGCTCCCCCAACCACTCTACCAAAGCATGTCCTCGACCAAATTGACGAAACTCAGCAGAGCTTGTCCGCCACACGTAAGAAGCGCAAGGCGCCCGCTGGGCACGCCACCCCTACAGAGGTCAAAACGTTCTCAGCGAAGCAGACTATTCCCTCCCTCCACTCAGCCTCTCCAGCTGGTATTAACTCAATCGCCATCTCACGCGTCAACTCCTCTCAGTTTTTGACCGGTGGCAACGATAAAATCGTGCAACTCTATGATAGAAGCACGGACAAAGTGCTTGCGTCTCTCAAGGGGCACACAAAGAAAGTCAATCATGTTGCCTTCCGAGAACGAGATGGAGAATCCACCTTGCTGTTTTCTGCTGGTGCAGACAAGATTGCCAAGATCTGGTCGCATGACAGCGCCTCTGGCGAGTACCTACCTAAAGCCACCGTCAAGACGCACAAGAGCGACTTGACTGGCCTAGTCGTTCACCCGACCTCCACGCTGGTCGCGTACTCTTCCCTCGACAAAACGTACTCCCTGCACGAGCTCTCCGACTTCTCTCAGGTGTATCACTCTGCCCCTGCGGATGAGCCCATCACTTCGCTCGCCATCCATCCGGATGGTGCACTCCTAGCGCTCGGGACGCCTTCATCAAAGATTCTAATATCTGACATTCGCTCAGGTACCCCGGCCGCTACCATCTCGCCTGAGCGTACACCGTTCTCAGTCCATACCTTGTCGTTTTCCGAAAATGGCTATCACCTTCTGGCACCCGATGGTCTCTCCTCCGTAGCCATTTGGGACCTGAGAAAAATGACGACCGCACATTCCATACCGCTCGGTGACACGTTCAAGATCAACAAAGTCATCTACGACTATAGCGCCAACTTCTTCGGAATCGCTGGCAACGAGGGCATTCGTTTGTTTGCGCACAAGACCTGGGAAGAACTGGTTCGTTTCGAAGAAGCGAGCGACGTGACAGACATTCTGTTTGGTAACCAAGGGAGAGAGCTTTGGGCTACCAGTGGAAGGGAGGTCAGGATCTGGGGAGTGCCCGAGTAGTCTACGCGATCTTTTTTTTCTCGAAAACCCTTTCCGATACATATCGCAATGGCCATATATCACTTACCGTTGGTGCCGCATCTAGTTAACGTTATGGAAAGCCACGACGAGGCGCACATGGTGTCTAAGATGTTCTGAACGGCCGTCGATCAAGTTTTCACAATGGGTGATGAAATAGTTATCATCGTATCATGCATTGGCAGTCAATACAATACGTATTTAACATGGATGGAATGGTTGCCCAAGAGTAAAACCCGAAAGAAAATAATGGTAATGCGAAGGAATGCAACAATGAGTTTATTGGGTTAGAAAGAATGATGGAGCAGCAGTTGGAGCATAAGGGTCAGGGCGACGGGAAGAAAAAGACGTGAGGTCGCGACCACCAGTCGTAAAAAAAGGTTCGGGGGACAAGCCACACAAATTGTACAGAGTGTATAGGTACAACATACTGGTTTTTGGCGTGCTCAGGGTGGTCACCATGTCGATGGACCAAAAATCTGTCCGGGAGGCATCACGTTGAGCGGTGTGCCAAGGTAATCGGCGGTGTTCTGCCAGACGGTGTTGCCCCACCAGTTGAGCGTGATGCCACCCTTGGGCAGCTGCAGGAAAAAGAAGATGAAGAGCAAGCCGAATCCGACTCCAGAGTCGAGGGCCGCTGCTAGAATGTAATTGTAACGCATCCACCATCGGAAATGGTAGCGGCGCATGAACCATTGAAAGGCGAAACCAACCGCCAACCACGAAATGTAGTTTAGACCCGTCGCAGGAGGCATGTAGCTGATTCCAGCAAAGATCACGGGGACGTTGATGTAACGCCAGTAAGAGAGAGGGAACCGGCGCGCGAGGTAGTAGAAGGGAATGGGAAGCACGGCGCCGATGAAGAAGAACCACAAGAATGGGCTGTACATTGCCCCCGCGCCAAAGATTCTCTGCGGTCCAACTCCTCCCCATATCAGCGAAGCGGTGGCGAACACAGTCGTCCCAGGACATGTGAAGAACTGAGGTTGATGGTGGGTACACATGTCCGTGATGTTTGCGAACATCCAGCCCTGCACAAGAGTGACCACGATAGCGCTAACGAAAGCAGCGATCACCTGAGCGAAGAACATAAGACGCGGAGGAATCTTCATGTAGTGGCCCAGCTTCATGTCGCCAGTGAATCCAAGAGATTGGACCGTACCAGAATAGGCGATGGCCTTGAAGATCATGACAGCCACGGGTTTGCCCGGAAGGAGGTAGCCGGCGATGAGTTCGGATATGACAGTTATTGCAGGCTGTTGGTTTGTGATCGCCTGAATCATGCCAATTGGGATGATCATGAGTCCGGCCAGGAGCAACGCAACGCAGACCGCCCAAATGGGTAACTCGGTAGGGAAGGCCTCCACCGAGATGAACACAAATATTATCATTATGACTCCCAACAGTGCAAACCACCATTGCGGAACTTCGGCGTATGCTTGCATAAGACGCGAATGGACATCATGCTCGTTGTTCAAGTTGCTCCTGAAGCGTTTGATAATATCACGGCGGTACCAGACTAAAATAATGTTCAGACAAGAGGGACTGTGAAAATAGAAAGATACTGACGGAAGGTGTGGACAACGATGGATGTGAATGAAGCAAATGCGACACCGTATGCGATAGCCAGTGTAGCAGGGAGGAATGCTGGGGAGTATGCTTCATACTTCGCCTTGTCGAAAACGCCGTCGATGACAACTTGGGTTACATCATAAGGCATACCCGTGTTATCAAAGACAACCGGCGCTGACATGGGCAAGTAACTCGTGTAGAGGCTGTTTGTGACTGGAAGGAGTTGAAATGTGGCTCTGATGACGAAAACAAACGGCTCACAATAAAGGATGGGTGCAAGAATCCAAAAACAGATAAAGAAGCCAACAGCTGTATTTGCCTCCGACCACCACTAGAAAGGAAGTGAGGTGAATATCGTGATGACCAAGGGGATGAACGCACTGGTGCGACTAGTGGGTTGGCAAAGAAGGATATCATCGACCAGTCAAACGTCAAGATACCCATGCCAAGACCTGTCGACGTGCCAAACAAGGAATTGACGACAACATTGTTTGGTGCAATCCAGCACACCCAGTTAAAGATGCTTAGACCCGTCCAAAGGTAGCCGGGCACGAGGTACCACAGAAAGCTGCATGCAGCAGCGATCGCGAAGAACTTCTCCCGAGAAATGTGACGACGGTCAGGCTTGACGTACGCCCTGTGAAGAGTATTGAACAGCGCACAGTTGACCAAAGCGCCGGGCCAGATCATACTGCTCGGGTAGACGAGGAAACGGCGGAGGAGGCCACCAAAAGCGAAACCGACCATCTGCGTAGAGATAACGAGCAGGAACTGGTAAGCGTAGCTAAGGGTCTGGTTGTAGAAAACGCGCTGCGTGGCGATAATATCAGTCGCATATGCGCCACCGACAACTACGTTGGCCATGATGGTGATCAAGACATGCTCTTTGATGTTGAACGGGCCAGGGTTGAGCGTCCAGGTGTAACCAAAGGTGTGGAATCGGGTGGTAGGAAGAATACGCTCAAGGGCCTTTCCAAGGGGAAAAGCCGTCAACTGGGCGACGATGCCTGAAATACTGATTGAGGGATCTGAAGGATGCGAGTCAGTTCAGATCGAGACTAGAGAAAGAATATGGCTTACATCGCATGCTGAAGATTTGATCAACCGCGGAGATGACTATTATGTAGAACAGACCAAGTAGCCATGCGCGAAAGGTGTTGACGGGCATTGTGGGATCATCAATGCTGGAGACAGCGGCGCGAACCTCAGGGTAAGGCGATTCGCTGTCGAGCGGTGGTGAGAAGAAAACGCAGAGCAGGATGGCTGATGCACTTACTCGTCGTAGTCAAATGCAGTGCCTTGCGACTCTGTCCTGGAAGCGGTAGAATACCTTGCGGACTCTGAGCGGGACTGTACATCGAACTCTGAAAGACGGGCAGAGCCAGCCTCAGAGACCTTCTTCTTCTCGAGCTCGAACACCTCTGTGCTAGCGTCCGAGAGTGATTGCAACTCTGAATGGTAGTCAAAATTGGGATCGTTCAAGTGCTCCATAAGAAAGTCGACATCCTCGGGAACATCTGGTACACCCCGACGACGAGCCGAAGACGGATTAGCAGTGTTGGGTGGGCTGTGGAAGACTCCGTGTTCCATGGTGACACGAATTCCGACGTCAGGTAGCGGACGGCAAGCCGTTCCTCAAGAGGTGAAGTAGACAAGGTGGGATGGGGGAAGGCGGGAAGATGGTCTCACGTCGCAGTTTCATGGCCTTTTGAGAGCGGTCAGTGTTACGAAGTACATTCCACAATTGTGCGCGACGGCGCTGGGAATGGAAAGATAGTCAACAAGTGTAAGGCGGAAGCGTGTCGAAAATGACAAGACAATAAGCCCGATTTGACAGGATCGACATCAAGACAAAAAGCTGAGAGAACCGGCCAGTTCGGAATGGAAAACAAAAGGCACGACCCTATCGTACCGACCTGTGACGTAGTCATCAACTATCGGTTAGTAAATGTATCAGCACGGTGGCAGCGCGAATGCAGCCCGACTAGTTGCTCACCAGAGCGCGATTCGAGGACCTCTTTGTGCAGCAGGAGCCAGACAGACCAGGATTGGTCTCATACATGCCTGAGAAAAGGGGGGTAATTGTCAGTCGAAGCGCCGATATGAGACTGGTTATTGTCTTCGGGTAGCTTGAAAAACAATAAGCTGACGTTTCCTAATGGAGCTACTGAGGAACGGTGCCAATATCAGGCCAGACCTACCACCATGCGATACACTTGAAACGGTCATCCCCCATTTGATGTCGCGGTCGTTGGTGCAATTTTATGCTAGCTGACCCACCAAGGTGTAGATGACTTGGTCCCTGTGACTGTCTTTGCAGACAAAAATACATCTACGTCGCAATAATGACGAATGTTCAACACATGTGACGACTCGACCGGTCTTATGAGGCGCAAAGCCCATCTCCTTCCCCTCCTTCTCGTCTTTCGAGTGGTCATTAGCATCCCCATAGCCATGTCGACCCAGCCCGAGAGGAATTTGACCCTGAACGCAGAGAATGGCTCGGAGGGGGTGATGGCATACAAATATGCTCACCTTTTGCCCCATCTCTCTCAGGATAAATATCCCCCTCTCCTCCCATTCGAACATATCGATCCTGGATTTCGCGCCCTCAAACACCTAGACCCTCGTGCCTTTCTAAAGGGTGCAACAAGCGTAATCGAACTGACCCCAAGCTTGGGTACCGAGGTCCGAGGAATACGCCTCAAGGATCTCGATAGCGATGGGAGAGATCAACTGGCACTAGAGGTAAATACAGCAGCACTGCCAGCAGTCGCAGTGCCATAAATTGTCGAACAATAGGTTGCTAGACGTGGGTTGATGGTCTTCAGGAACCAGTCAGATTTCATCGACCAGGGACCGGATGCTTATCTGGAATGGGGCCGTCACTTTGGAAGGTGTGTTGACTCGAACGAAAACGTCCCTTGTTTCACTCGTCGTCACCCATAACTCCCGAGCCGAGGCAAATCATATTCATTTGTTGTACAGGCTGCATATTCACCCAACTTCAGGCCATCCCAAAGATTACCCACAAATCCATCTCGTATACAAGTCAGTTTTAGTGTTCACCATTGGATTATATCTGAACCTTTCCCGCTCTACAGGGATGCTAACTCGACTTTCAACTTCGAAGTCCAAGATAGCATAACCACTACTCTCTGGCATTCCGATGTGTCCTACGAACTTCAGCCCCCTGGTCTCACGACCTTCTTCTTGCTCTCTCATCCAACGACAGGTGGTGATACGTTATTCACGTCGCAAGTCTCTACCTTGAAGAAGTTATCTCCATCTTTCGTTGCATTCCTACGAACCCTGAGCGCGGTGCACTCCGGAGTCGAGCAAGCCAGTTTTTCTAGGTCAGGGAAAAGGGGAGGCATAGTTAGGCGAGAACCGGTTGAAAACATCCACCCAGTGGTGAGGCGCCACCCAGTGACTGGCGAAGAAGCACTCTACGTGAACAGGCAATTCACTAGACGCATCGTCGGTCTGAAACGTGAAGAATCGGGTGAGGATCTTGCATATGATTAGAACTATCTACGCTGACGAGAAGAAGAAACCATTCTCAAGTTCCTGTACGATCACATTGACAAAAGCGGTGATTTGCAGGCTAGAGTGAAGTGGGAACCTGGCACCGTGGTCTTGTGGGACAACAGGGTCACTGCGCATGTAAGCCCAGATTATCGGGTCAGACCGCAAGCTAACAAGGCTTGTCAGTCTGCCATTGTTGACTATGGTGATTCGAAGGAACGTCGCCATGGTGCTCGCATCACACCCCAAGCAGAACGGCCCGTCCCGGGCTGGGATGGCTTAGAGCTGCCAAACTAGTGCGATGATTCTGGAGGCCTGGTGATAGCTATGCATACATACGTACAACCGTTCTCCTTTGAGCTGCCGTGAATTACACAGGCGAATGGGTCTTGCAATTTTGCTCCCGTCGACCACATTCGGGTACTAAGTATAGCTTCTTCATTCGTATATCACCCTCGTTTGCCAGTGCAGCAGATGTCGCCAAACACGAGAACCCTTTTCTTCGTCTACTGTGGTCTTGCGGTGTCCTTGTTGAAGAAATTCAGCGATCAAGTCACCGAACCGTACATGGTGTGGTTTAATATCGTCTGCGACGGCCGACCATGGTGTTGACCAACAGTAGGACGAACCTTTCCATGTCCCGCAAGCACAGGCGTATTGCAAGGGTCAGTGGTCGACCTGGGACCCAAAGATCACCACACCGCCAGGATTGTCGGTTTGCTTCGTCCCAAGGATACAACTCAGGCAATTAAACTGTCGACTCGCAGGTACATCCTCACTGTCCTCCTTCGTTCCCTATTCGTGCTTCCTTGCAACCTGGCATCCCTGCGGTTCACGGTGACACTCACCTTGATCTCTCTCCCGCTCTTCCTCACACGTCTCCTCGCATTTCACCAACGCCGTCCGCCACCACCGTTGTTCGCACCAAGTTCCGAAGCACTCATTCTGTCCACATTTCCAATCGCTTGGTTCTATGGATTTCTGTACTATACAGAGGTTCCCAGTCTTATCTCGGTCCTGCTAACCGTCATACTTGCAACGCAACACTGGCATCTGTCTGCGGCGGCGGTGCGTTCCGTCATCCAATGTTGTCAACGCGTTTCGGCCTTGCCCTCATCCTCCGCAGCTGGGTGTCGTTAGTTGTCTTTTCCGTCAAACGAATATCATATGGGTGATGTATGCGTTTGCCATCAGCCAGCTAATGCGCCTGCGGTTCAGACGCGGAAATGTACTGCTACATGACCCCCCTGCATTGTCGGCTGTCCCAGGTGAGTAATTCCATTTCAGTTGTCGACCACAGCTGACACATACTTTCAGCCGACTTTCTGCAGTCGATCATAAGTGCCCCAGCCGCACTTCCAGAGTTGCTCTTACCCTTCGTGCATTACATGGTCGTGTTGACTTTATTTGGGGCATTTGTGTTTTGGAATGGCGGCATCGTGCTAGGTACGAGATCGCGGGGCCAGTTTTGCTGTGTCCATGAATTTGACCATTGCTTTCCGCATTGTAGGCGACCAGGCTAACCACGTTCCCGTGCTGCATGTACCCCAATTGTACTACTTTATCGCATTTGCGACGGTGATGGGGTGGCCTGCGATCGTTTTTGGTAGCAGTGGCCCCGTGAAGCTTGCAAACGAGGTCACTCACCGCATGTTTGGAACCAAAAGGTCCGTGTGTCTTGACAAGGAGAGAGGTCACTGATAAGTTGGAAGTAGGAGAATCGCGTTCACCGCCTTGCTTTCAGCGTTTATGGCATTTACGGTGCGGGAGTTCACGTGAGTCACTTGCTGTCCTATATCTCCGTACCTGAGCGTCTGCATCGGATTATGAAGGGTACACCATCCGTTTTTGCTTGCGGATAATCGCCATTACACCTTCTATGTGTGGCGCCGGGTGTTCATGTTGCATCCGATTGTGCCTTACCTGTTTATACCTGGATATCAAGCATGCGCGTGGGCATGGTGGTTGCGTGTTGGTGAGATGGCCGATTTCTATCGATGGTGTTGGTAATTGACCCTAAACGTCACCGACCAGCTGGTGATCAGACGTTGCTGCAGACCCTGGTTTTGCCCCTTGCGAGCGTTGCCACCCTGTTACCTACGCCGCTTTTAGAGCCACGATATTTCCTAGTGCCATACATCCTCTTGCGGGCCCAGGTGGTGGATATGAGTCCTATGGGTCTTTTGGTTGAAGGCTTGTGGTACGGGATGGTAAATTTCGGGACCGTCTACGTGTTTTTGTATATGGAACGCGCTGGAGTTGGTAGATTTATGTGGTGACCGACAAATACAAACACCGTCGCTTGGTTCGTTTTTCAACCTTTTTCAACGTCGACCGCGACGACGACGACGACGACGTGGCTGACGACGCGGAGCACATTGCAACTGGCTGGAACAGTCCACCGACCCTCTAACTCTTCTTGGAAACGTCCACAGTGCAACTAGCAGATCGTCCTCATGGCATCCGAAGCCACCTCCAAGCCTTCTCGGCCACCCAAATCTTCGACACGCTCCTCTCTTCGCCATTCCCTCAATTTCACGTCCGTCGGAAAAGCTCTCGTCGACGTGATCAACAAGGACTCTCGCGACCGCGACAACGTCAAGAAAGCCAAGGAGCCTTCTCGTCGTCTAAGTCTAATGAGCTCTACCATGGTCAGCCACACGACCGTCTCCCAGAAATCAAAATCCTCCACTCCCTTACACGGAAAGGAGGACAGTCCGTCGTACAAGACCATAACCCGCAGGAGACAGTCTGCCCTCCTCAAACATGGCCATTCTTCCACAGACGAGCATGGTGTCAAGTCCACGGATCCTAATCCGTCCAGTCCCACCAGACGCTCTTCGACACTGCGTTCAAAGACAGCCTCTTCGACCATCTCGTCTGCCTTGCCAAAATATCGTCCCAGGTCCGCGATCGTTGAGCCGACGAAGAAACCCCTCTCTCCCATTCGTGCGGGGACTCGGAGACGTTTTAGCACCTCAGAAGAAGATGACAGTGGACAACGGGACTCGCCCAAGGGTAGAGGTACACTGGCTTCCCCTGTCGACAAGGTCGGGAGGCCTATTAGTCCATTGCCACACAGAGCATTGGCTGTCAAAGTCAACCTCCCCAGTCCAACCCCTCCTTCCACTCCTAGCAAGTCTAGGATTGCTCAGCCCGCGAAACCTGGCTCATCTCCAGCTCGCGCTGGATCCGCGCGGCCAGCGAAGACAGTCAAAACTGCGGGAACCTCGTCCCCGTCACGGGCCGCGGCCACGCGACCGCCTTCTTCAGCCTCGTCATGCAGTTCGTCTCGCACGCTCCCTTCACCGTTGAACCCTATCTCTCTCAGGAATGCGTTTGGCTTTGGCCGTCCGAAAGCCTCCAGTCAAAACGTGAGCCCGTTGAGGGGCACTGTACGTCAACCTCCGGAGTCTCCACTTGCCCACCACACACGACAGATTCCAACCATTAGTCTCGGTGGTAATGGCAAAGACTCTCCGGCTAGGCAATTGCAGAACGACGAGGGGACCAGTGAGGACAGCATGGAAATTGGAGATGTTGAGCTACTTCTTGCCCCAGTGGCATCTCTCGCGGCGCCAACCCCTGCAATTCCAAGGATCTGTACAACGAAATATCAAACTACAGACTCAGAGCTTCAAACTCCTTCCCGTCCCTCTAGTCTCCTGCCAACTCGTGCCAACCTTTCGTATTTGTCACCTTTGCCTCCATCAGAGAGCTCGCCGGCATTGCGGCCGAAAGGTCGCGGCAATGATCAAAACCGTGGTTCCATCTTTTCCTGGGAACAGATGACAGTAGATAGTTCCCAAATCCTTGCGCGAGAAGACCTGGAGGGCAGGTTGGCGGACATCGTGGCGCCGTTCACCCCCGGTGGTCTTTCCCCAAATGTGAGCTCCATAGGTCTGGAGGTCCCAGAGACCCCCAACCTGTCTGCCTTGCCCTCTCCTTCTGGTTATGGTTCGATTTCGCAAGTCCTTCTTCCCGATGTAACCCCGTCTCCCGCAGTCTATCACCTAGCTCCGGTATTCGAAACTTCGGTTGAGCTGCCACCGCCTACGGATTCTGCCACCGTTACCCTCCTTCGCCTCCAAATAGCTCAGGCCGAGAGTATCGCAAAGGAAAGATTCTTGCGTTTGCAAGAGCTCGAGGAGCAACTTTATGCTGCAAAGCAAAGTCGAGTCAGAGAAACAGAGGAGCTTGCCAGGCAGGTTTCCGTTCTCGAGCAGCAACTGCGGACCAGCGTGGAAACGAGGGATCGGGTGGATGAGGAGCGTGCCGCATTCACAGCATCGCTCCAGGACGAGTTGAGGCAGGTGGAAGCACGATGTGACGAAGTTGCACAGGCAGGTTTCGCACGAGGTCAACAGGCAGCTCGCTCGTCGTGGGATGCCATGCTTGCTAATGTGCATAAGAACTGGGATGCGGCGTGCATCGCGAAGGAAGCTGCTTGTTTATGGTCTTCGGTCAAAGATCAGGCTGGTGAAGAGAAGAAGAATATGCAGACCATTCGTCAAATGTTGAACGTCTTCACGGCTGTGCTGGATCACAACCAGGAGCACTTGCGAGGTCTGCTTGCCTGATTTATGTGAGTCCCCTCGCGATGCAATCGGAATAAAAGTAGTCTTAGACATTGTTTGACAGGTTATTCACGACCACTCACGCCTTCGGATATAGGGGGGATACCCCGTTTTTGTCTATTCTCATGTCTAGTCATGCCCCTTTCCTAGTCATGTCCTTGGTTGTGTTCACTTTACATTGTATCCTGGTATATTACATATACAGAATTGGCTACGAATCTTCATGATGTATTGATGTAAGATAATGGGATAATCTTTCTTGATCCTATGCGACACATTCTGCTGCCTCGATGCAAGCATCCAGTAGGCACGCATGATTGTTGGTCGGGTTGGCTTGTTGTAAGCGTGCGTCGACTGCCTTTTGGATGGTATCTCGACTACGAGAATTTGAGTATGTAAACCAGATGTATTCACGATCGTACTCACTCGATGGGTCCGTATGCTACCCTCGCATCACATCGTACTGATCGGATCAATGTAGGCCACGACGAAAATGTCGAGGTATCGAATATGAATGACACCAATGCCTTGGCTCTATGGCTTGGAAACAAGACCGTTGCGGTAGCAGAGAATCCAGCTGATGTTTCTTCAATCAAGAGAGGGAATTTGATAGATACGAGTTTCAGTTGTGCCTGGAGCTGTGAGCAAGACGACCAGTAGTCACCGAGGTACTGGACAATCTGCCAACGACAGCGATCAGCGGCGTAAAAATAGACTTCTAGTGAAACCCGCACCTGACGGATACCTTGGTCTCCGTTTCGAGTGACGCTCTGGTTTGCTGTTCGGAGCATCAATTCACTTAAAAGAGGAAAGGCCTCCTTGCGCTTTGCCTTGAGGCCCTCGGCCCGTCGGATTCGAATGTCTGCGATGACTGGACGGAACTTCATGCAAGGGATGGATACACAATAACTTGACGCGTAAGTAAATTCAAATAATTCTGGGAGAACCTTGGTTACTCTCCACATATGCAAGCTTTGAAGGGCCTCCAGCTCATCTGTTTGGTGACTGAATTCTCTAGTAATGATATCTACGCACTGGAGCCTACCTTTGAGATGGAAAATCTCTGCACTCGTGCTGTTTTTGTGCATATGAATGCGTCGTTCAGCATCTTCGACGACTGACGAGACCTCTTTCTTCTGCGATTCGACTTCGTTGAGCTTCTCCTCAAGACGGTCGAGCTTTGCCTTGGCTTCCTTGACATCAGCATGGAATGTTTCCAGCTCCGCACTGAGCGTTGGTGAAAACCGATACCACGGTTCTTAACAACGTAAGCACGCACCTTTGCTCGGCAATGGTGGCTTTCAGCTCGTTCAAATAGTTTTGGTCACATCCTTCGAGCTCTGCTACCTCGACCTTTTCTTTCGCGAGCTCTGCCACAAGTTCGTCATACTCTTGCTGTAGACCGGGAACTATGTCTTGCGCCAGCCGCATGATTCCCTCGAGTGCCTTGGCATCCTGAACAGACCATAAGACCACTCCTAGGCGTGAAGCATACGTTGCTTACCGCTTCCAAGTTCTCGAAACCTTCGTTTGCCTTCTGATGCAATTGTTCGACCCATTGCACCTTCCACCCATACCACTCCGACTTGGCCTGCGCATGGTTGTGTACCTTGATCAATTTGAGCTGGTGCAACAACTCAGCCTGCCCGTTCTCATCAGCAGTGACAAATTCTTGAAAAAGTGGAGGTGCCGCTTTGTGGGTTTCCTCTTCTGCCTCCTTGTATATCTCCTTGATGCGTTCCACCCAGGTTTGCAAGTCTTTGCTGACATGACTATAGAGCTCCAGTTGGGGAACGTTGAGAGCCATCGCAACCACGTATTCCGCAAGAGGTATCTGTGCTTCGATCGATGCCCTTCGTGAAGGACGCAGAACAGAGGGATGGACAATCGAACGTCTGGGCGCAGCAATGTCGTCCATGAATCGAATGCCTGTCATCTCGAAAAACTGTTCAATGGATATCTGGGGACCTTGGGCATCGTCTTCGCCCCCTTCGCCTGTCCATTGGATATCATCGTCCTGACCAAATGGACCATAATTATCTGATTCAGGCCCCAAGTTTTCGTGGCGAGGGGAGGCACGTGTGCGGGCTTCGCCAAACGAGGGATGCTCAGAGGACAGTTCCTGTCCTTCGGAAACAGCAACCGTTGCTGGTGACGCCAACTTATCGGTAGCGTCTTCCCTAATCCCATCTTCTGTGGAGTCTCCAATTATCGCGATGCTTTTTCGTTGCAGTGCCGCCGCCGCCGCTTTCTTGAGAGGCGAGATTCGACCAGGGAGCGCGGTGCCCGTATTTGTCGCCGTCGTCAGGTCGGGAGCTACGTTTCCAAGACTTTTCCGCTGAGCAAAATAGTCCGATGGCCGCCGAAAACTAATTGAGGCGCGCTTGCTCGATCCGGCACCATGCTGTTCCTCAACGTGGAAGGGTGCCATTTTGACCGGGGAAGGTGGCAGCAGAACACGGACAGCACCAGTACCACGCCCTGGGGTAATCGACAGTCTCTCCGTACTGGCGAGCCGTTTCGCTGGACTTGGTTGCACGACCTGCTCGGTGTCCAAGGCATTACTCGGTCGCTTTTGAGGAGAAGGGCGGGCAACAGGTGGAGCAAACGCTGCAGTGAACTTTCTCGGAGACGGGAGTGCTTTGGCAGGAGAGGAAGAACGTGAACGAACAGGGAATGCGAGGGCACGAGGTTTCGGCTTGAAGGTAAAGTTCAGTGGCTCTGGGATGGCCGAGGAGTGGGGCGGACTTTCAGGTGGCACCGATTGCGTCTCTGGTGGTGCAGGTTGAGGTGCGCTGAAAACAAGAGGTCTATTTGGCTCGTCGTCGGCAGGTAATTCTGGATATAAAGCTTGAGGTTCCACAGGAACAGTGGATGGAGGCGATTCAGGGATTGAAGGATAAATTTCTTGCGAACCAGCGGATGGAACGGAGGGTGGCGATTCAGGTACCGCTTGATTGATCGCTTCTTCCCTCGACCGTTCCTGGCTGTTGGAAACTGAAGTGATGGTGGAATCTGCACCCCGACCGAGACTGACGCGCCTCATGAGCTGGGTGACGTTGACAGTCTGATTTCCTTCTTCACCATCGCCCACATCCTCATCCACAAAGCTATCTTCGGTGCTTGTGAAACTGTCGTCTGCCCCGTCTTCGCCACCAGTCTCGCCGAGGCCCAGGGATGCTCGTGCAGCCTGTAGCCTCGAGACTGCGTCCGTCAGTTCCATTTCTTGTACGCCGTCGCCGTCAGCCCCTCCCTCATCGTCCGACGACGGGATATAGGGAGTATTTCCCGAGTGGGTAGCAGAGCGAAGGGCTAACCATGCTTCGCTTGGTGGCTCGGGGGGACGATCGAGGGGAACAGTAAACTCCATCGGCTGGGAGACGTCGCCACCATCCGAGGTAAAAGATTGTGACTGTGCAGAGTCTTCTTCGACGTAGGATGTCTCATGGGACCCATCCTGGTGGCCATCGTGAGTGTCTGTAGGTGGCTGGGGTATGGAAAGATTTGCGAGTGGTTGCCGAGAAACTCCAAAGGAGAGGGAGCGTTTCCGAACAAAGTTTCGAGAAACAACTTCGGTCACGTCCATGTCATCGCCGTCAGACAGAGCGTCCACGTCATTGAACTCGTCATCATCTGCCCCGACCCTGAGGAACGCGGACGGGGAAAAGCCTATATCATCCGAGTCCATTTCCATAGACTCCTCTCCACCGCCCTCGCTAAAGGCCACCGAATGGCGAGCGGAACTGGGACGACGATACCGCGGAGCGCCTGGATACGCATTCTCGTCGTTAGTGGGCCGGGGAGTGTCAGGATCTGGGTGAGCGACAGGGGATGACTGAGGCGACCCGGTGCTGTTCGTGTTGTGGTCTGGCACTTCGAAGAGGCGTACGTGAGCATGGTTGGCGAAGCTGACACGCCTGCCTAGGGATTTACGCGTGAGATTGTCGTCGCGGTAGTCGCGGGTGATGTCCATGGATTGGGTGGCATCGTCGCCGTCGTCTGTTGCGTTGATCGCCGCCTTGAGGATGCTCTTTCGAGGGGCCTAAGAGAGAGGTCAGACTCTGGCGGGTGTCGCGCGAGAGCAACACGTACGAGAGAACGACGGGCTTTGGCAGCTGGACTGAGTTGATCTCCCGGTGCGACCGAGTGAGCGCGACGTCTCCGACCAGGATGCGACTGGCTTTTGTTGTTCGTAGCCGCGAACGAGTTTCGACGCGAACGGATCGTCATCAACGTGGACAAGGAAACACGAAACGTTCGTATATGCTATGATCACGTGACAACCCGCATCCGTCTCACGTTCGTCCGCAACGACCTTTGCTCCATCACCCCGACCACCTGCGCTTCCGTTATTATCGTCTTCTTTCCCAATTGTCTACATGTTATTTGAGATCCCTGTCACCGTCGTCGTCGACCTGCGCACCTCTTTTTTTTCTTCACGGGGTCCACCTCATCTTTTCCAGGAACATACTCAACCCCTGGACCTCCGGCCTCGACAGCCGCTTGGCGGTGCTTTCGGTTCGGCAGAATGACGACGGATTCATCACCCTCAGCGATCGTGTGGTCCCTTATCGAAAGACCCTTTATCTCGTGTCCGAGCTTGGTCATCGACCTTTTCCCCGTGCTGGCCCCTGCGCCTTTCTCCCGGGCCGCTCTCTTGTGATTCTTACTGCTCTTGCTGGCCGTCGGAGGAACGTAATCATCCGATGCATCATCGTCGTTCGACACCTCGGTTTCTTCATCCATATTCTGGGAGTTTGCCTCGTCCTCTGTTTCTGGTTTTGGACTGCCATGTTGCATAATCTTTGTACTCGTAACAGCATTCCCCTTCCCGTGCAACGGAGAAGAGGGCATCTCCGACTCGGAATCCGTTTCATACTCCTCGGAGTCCTCCCCAGATTCGGACTAGATTTGTTTAGTTCGTCATCCCACCACAGGATGCAAACGACGCACGTCTCCGACGATATCTTCGATCTCGCTCTTCGATGCCATCGTCGGCTTCTTCGCCGTTCCAAGCAAGCCAGCTTGATGCAGCATGTCGATCTTGGCATCCATTTTTCGCTCATTGCGTTCAACCTATCTTTCTCAGCGACCGACAATTGTGCAGTGAGTGCCGGAGCGACATACCTCACTCATCAGCCTTAGCGCGTAGGTTCGTTCGACAGCACGCATCCTCTCTTCCATCTCCCTCATGACTTCCTCTCGCGTTTCCGCCTCTACTATGGCACACCGCATTTCTGCCTCGTACAACTGGAGGACCGTCATAAAGTGGCTCTGGGTAGTTTGGGATCTGATGCGCACCCTTGAACGTAGGTCCTCAATCTCATCGAACAATGCATCCACCAATGGGTTGATTGGTTCATCATCGCTATCCTCCTCTTGATCGTCGTTTGCCTCTTCATCCTCTGGAATGGACACCGTGCAGTCACTAGACACCTCGAGCAATCACACTCACCTTCGAGCACTTCCAGATGCGCCTCGCTGAGCTTCTTTCCTGGCCCCAAGCCGGAGATCGTCACCTTTCGTGTAACAGCACGCGGCAGCCCCGAAAGACCCGGTTTAACAGTCGCACTAGGCTTGGTCGGGCTGGTGTGAACGCGAGGTACTGGAGCATTGTTCACCACCGTTGATATCTCTCTCGCCAACGCAGAAAATTTCATAACATGCGAATTCTCGTCAAACCCTGTGTCGTATGGATTGACGTTCACGATCATGGTCTGAGTCAAACAAGAGAATCGGAATCGGTAACCGATCAAATGGAAAACGAGAGACGCACAATTCTACCATCGCCGGCAAAGTAATCCATGAGAATCTCCGTCAATTTGCTGTGTCGGAAGGGCACGACAGCCAGTGCCCTTTTTACATCCCTGGTATCACTCTGGCCAGGGTTGGCGAGACTTTGAGCCACGCGCTTCTGGTTGGACCTCATAACCTGTGCGCATGGTCAGTCGAAGGCTAGTTCGAGGGCAATATCCAGCTACCTCCATGCACTGCCCCAGGACCATGAGGGACTTGTTGATATTTCCCGCCTCTCTGAGTCGGTCACCGGTCGTTTGCGTATGCTTCGCACGTTCCGACCCGGCCAGATCAACAAGGGTGAGTCGTGATATTTGCACCGAACTTGGGTCCTTGCACGACTTGAGTGAATGCAAGTCAGATAACGGGGAGGCTCACATCTCGGTCGCCACGGTGATTTCTGAGAATCTTTATGGTGATGATGCTGTGGCTTCGACTGCTTTGACTATTGGCAAGCGTTCCAAACACACGTCTATGGAGTTGCCCAAGTTTAACGAGCGCTTTCGCTTGTGTGGCACTAGCTATGCGGAAATGCTTCAGTCCGGAAATATACCTCCCTGTATTTCCAGTGCTACTGTCTTCCATTGCGTCGTGTGCAGGGGAAGGTTTCACTACAAGCGCTTTCCGAGTCAAGATAACCGCATTTGCACCTTGGCCGTGAAGGACAGGTGTGATACGTGAAGCCTCCGCTTCGTTGACCGAAGCAAGAAGATCGTAGACTTTCTCGTTGTATACTTCGACGTATGAAATCCAGACGGAATGTTCGTAGTTGCGATCAAGTTTGATCGTTGTCAGATCGACATGAAGATCAGAATCGGTTGGGTCTGCCATGTGTTCAGCCAAAACCTCAGCTAGGGCCGGTTCGTTTGAAACACTGATATCGATGGAAGGTGGGATAAGATCTGACGGATCAGCCTCCTCTACCCCGTAGAGTCGAGCAGGTCGATACTGCGGCGTTCTCATCAGCGCGTTAATTCCAGACCGTTTGCACCCAATGACTCACACGTCCGTCGCTTTGTAAATCCTCGATACTATTGAAAATGACATCGAGTGTCCTTGGGAGGATGCCACCGGAGCCAGACTCATTTCGACCCTGGATAGTGTAGGTCTTTCCAGAGTTTGTAACCCCATACGCGAAGAGTAGACTATTCTGCCCGTTCAACAAGTCCTGCACGAGGGGAAGTGTCGTTTTCTCGAAAAAATCGGCTTGCTGAGTGGACGGAAGGAAGACATGGGAGAACTTGTAAATGGAGGAAGGAGGTGTCGTCGATGCACGGTAGTACATCCCCGCTGCTCCTCGAGCGTCGCTGGATGGATCGGTCATCCTTACCGCAGTGTCCGACAGTGGATCCAGATAAGGCATTGCGGCTGGCTCATCGTCACCTAGACGAGGTCTTATGCGAAGGTACGCCTTTTGCACGGTGACTTGGACGTTGTCACAAGTTGGATTTTCTACACGTACCATGATCGGTTCTTGTTCTGCCACCACAGATTTCGTGGCCGGGGCTTTCCCGATTCTCTTTGGTGCGGCATGTTTTGAATCAGGCGAGTTGGGTCTGTTGATCGGAGGCTTCCTGGTGGCTGCTGTCTTTGTCGCAGAGACGCCCAGGGTTGCGGTTGATCGGGTCGAAGACTTTGCCTTGATGGCCTTGATCGCAGGTGGTGGACTTGGAGATGGTGCGGGTGGAGTCTTTGTTCGCGTTGAAGCGCGGGTTGCGGGTGCGGTGGGCTTTACACGGCCAGTCATGAGGAAGAGGAGGAGGACAAGTCGCGACGCGTTGTGCCACGTGATCTATTGATCTTATCTTGCTACCATGTTACCCACACCAGATCTGTCCCACCTCTCCTACGACGACAAGCTCCATGTGTACGACCCTGCAGGCGAGTTTCTCACTGCTCGGTCTGCTCGACGGCTCATACTTTCATAGAGGACACGTTTCTTCTTCTAGATGGCCTCGAGGCCGATGCAGAACAGCTCAAGGCCCAAAAACCAGCGATATGTCTCGAGATAGGGTAAGAACACGTCCGGACGGTCTACCTCTTTCCCTGAAGACCAAAGCCAGCTCTGGGTCTGGTTGCGTGTCCGCCTTTCTTGGCTCAGTTTTGGGACCAACCACCGCCCGTGGGTTATCTGCCACCACTTGCTGCGCCCGTTCCTGACCAACGTACCAGTTTACCTCTGCACCGACATCAACCAGCGCGCTTCAATCTGCACACTTGC
This sequence comes from Sutorius eximius, assembly GCA_038089815.1. Classification (NCBI taxonomy): domain Eukaryota; kingdom Fungi; phylum Basidiomycota; class Agaricomycetes; order Boletales; family Boletaceae; genus Sutorius; species Sutorius eximius. Next base: position 38,553 of record JBBPLN010000010.1, on the reverse strand, counting down.
CACTGGAAAACAGAACAAGGCACTTTGTTCCTATGCCCTGCCTCCAGGAAGCCTCACTCAAGTTCAAGGCGGTCTAGGTCCCTCTCGACCCAGTTACATGCGACCTCGCTCAACCACTGCTGACGCGGCTGCGACATTGCGTCGACCTCATATTGTTTAACCCACCATATGTCCCCACAATCCATGAAGAATCTGCCCACGCACAAGGTAGTGCTGGCATCGCTGGTTCTTGGGCCGGAGGGCTAGACGGCATGGAGATAACAAATCGCTTTCTGGACGACGTTGGAGTACGTGTTCTCGACTCGTGGACTGCAAAATACCTATGACGAGCGACAGGATTTATTGTCGGACCGCGGCAAGTTTTACCTTGTAGCACTCGCGCGAAACAATATCCCAGAGATTCGCCAAAGGATGCAGGAAAAGTTCAATTTGAACAGTCGGGTGTGTGCAGTGTTCTGAGACATGACCTCGCTCATGTGCTCTAGATTACATTACAAAGACGAGCCGGGAGAGAGCATTTATCCATCATCTGCTTTTCTCGGAGCTGAAATATATTACGAAAGAAATATGATACAAGACAGCATTGCAAAAGACGTCGCGGTGAAGGACGAAAGCTTAGCAGACAAAGCAAGAAATCACAATCAAAACACGGAACTCGATGCAATCAGATTCAACCGTCATCAGGTTTGCGGGCCCTGATGCTAAACCTGGACGGCGACGCTAGATGACGTTCAGAGATAGACGGATCGTTGTGATTAGGATTGGTGTCTCCATCGAACTCGAGCCGCAGACGAAGTTGACCGGTTTCACGCAAAGAGAGCGAGACGTCAGCTGTAACGTTTCGACCCGGCAGAATATGGCTCCAAATCTGAAGTGGCAGCATCAGAACGCGAGCACCTATGTGGATCTCAAAGGAAATACGAACATCAACCTCTCCCTCCGCAATCAGCTTATCCTTGCCAAGCGTCTTGTGGTCGTAGATCCACACGTGCATTCTCGGCGTGTGCACGCTAGCAGCGAACATAAAGGACTCGTTCCTATCATTGTTCAATACTGGGATATGGACTCGTACTCTTTTCGCTTACCACTCCGGAGCTGAAGTCTTGGCACCGTGCTTGGTCTTGAACTCCCTGTCACCGACACGCAACGTGGCGTACGGTTTCGCGTCGCCCCCGGGGAGATCCTTCGCGCCGAATACCACCACACGCAACGACCCAGGTTCGGAAGGAGGACCCCCCGTGCCACGGGGTCCTGATTCCGTAGATGGGAAGATGGCAGATCCACGCGCCGAGGTCGATGTCTCGTCTGCGTTCTGCAGAGGACGTTCGGGTATGGATTCACGAAGGACACGGTCCTCGGGTGATTTTTCGTGGCGAAGAAAGTCCTTCTTGAAAATCCCCCCTACGCCCTGGATGACGCCTTTACCTGCCCCCATTGGTAGCGCGCCGAGTTGTGTCATTGCGCGACCGGCTGTTGAGAACGTGGATGTGGTCTTGCGTGCCTTGGCAATGATTTCCGGTGCGAATGTTAACCGAACGTGTACCTGTCCCTTCTCGCCATGTTTCTCCATAGACAAACGAACAACACGCTCCACGCATTCGAAAGGCTCCAGATCATCCAGGGTAATCTTACCAGTACCCAGACTCTTTGCTTGTTCGAGTTGGTTCCAGTCGAATACCTCCACAGAGAAGTCTGCAGCGACCCGAGAGGGCTAGGAGAATTTAGGCAATGCATTAGGGAGCAAGATTTGGAAACTTACCACATTGACGGTAAAGTTTTCTGACCAGTCGGGGTGCAGAGTCTTCTTCTTTGTCTGTGACTTGAACGCCTTGTGTCCATTGAGGGTGAATACTGCGTACGGGTCGGATTTACCTTGTACAAGGTGTCATCAATGAATGCCGACATGTCTGCAACGTCATACCTCCTCTATCAGAGGCTAGGAGATCGCTACCTCCGATCAATTCGACACGCAAAATTCCCTGATCTTCGTGCGTTATGAGAAACGAGTCGGCGACACGACGAAATAACATACTATTGATGCTCTCCCTTGGTTCTAACTTCACGGGAACGGGTACATAGCGTGTCTCAATCTCGATGGTAGAAGATTTCTTCTCGTCTTGGACATCAGTCAAGATGAAGGATTCGCGGCGGCCCTGTGCGTGAACGGCGTCAAGGGGGTGATTAACCGTGCAACATCCAGCTTACCAGCGTCGCTTCCAGGAACCCCTTCGCGCCGCCTTTCCACTCTGCGATAATGTCGTCTTTGTCGCCTTCCGTGTTTTCATTCAGTCGTAACCAAATGCGACCAAAATCAAGCTCCTTAATGAAGCCTTCCCCGACGTGTTGCCATTCTGCATGTGTGCTGCGAGCCTTGATCGTACTAAAAGCCGGCCAATATCCGTCATCCAGGAGAACTTCCAAACGCGCTTTCTGCTGAAGCTTTCCAGACAATACATTGAAGATGATGATACCGGACTCTAAAAAAATAATAAGCCTCGCGTACCAAAGTCATAAACGGAGCCAACGTACGGTGCTTCAAAAGTTGTCCCCTGTCGAGTTCCAACCCCGAAGGTTGCTTGTCATCTCCCTGTTCTATATTTTCCTCATAACCTTGGCGCTTGAATTCCGTTTTGGATGCATCGGGAGTGTCAGTGTCATGTGGTGGACTGGGTGCATGGGAGTCCGCTTCTGTCATAGGGCGGTGGACCATGACGGTCTGTGTCATTGCAAGGGAAGAAGAGGAAGTATTAGCAACCTCCATAGCACCATCATCACCCGCTGTGCCGTTCACTGCCTTTGCAGCCTTTTGGATCTCATTTTCCTCTACTTCGAACCCGACGTCCTTGAGAGCCAAGGCGGGAATAAATTCGGCAACATAGTGGAGGTTGCCCTTGAACATATTTTGTCCATCAAGCTGGATGGGCTGAGCAGCTTCTTTCCTGCCAGTGGACTCATGGCGGAACTGAGGGTCGGTCGATGACTCCCGAGCGAGTTCATTGAGATGAAGCTCAACAGAACCGAGGGAGCGGTCCTAAAGAGCAATGATCAGGATGAGCACGAGAGGAGAGCTATCCTTACCTTTGTCAGGTGCTGATAATCCATGACTTCCATAAACACGGACTACAATACGATCAGGTTGAGCTGCAAAATGTGAAAGATTTGCCAACCTCTTTGAGGGTGTGGACTACGCATTTTGTCAATATGGTATCAAGAACGGCGCTGTGGATATTTACCAGGTATGTAGATGATTTGGTCCCACACGGGGTTCAGATCTGCAATTAACGGGGTAAGCGCACGAAATGTCGGACAGAACCTAAAACATACTGTTGTTGATGACCTCCGTTCGGCCTTGAACGACATTGTTGACCAGAACCCGCACATAGGGATCGCTCTGCGTAGACACGTCAGACCCCTACCCTACGTTATGCTTCCAGTGGACCGACCTTGCCACCGAGGGCAGCTTCCACATTTCTTTTTTTTTTTTAAAAAGTCGAACTACTTTCTTCAAGATGACGCAAACGACTCACTTGACATCTGTTGCATTTTGGAGCCAAAGTCGCACAACACCTATGGGTGGTACGTATCGTGAAGCCCCGCTGAGAGCGCCGGCCAGCTGCAGTGGCTTCCATTGTGCACTGATTCTGATCTTGCCAGTCTTGCTCAAGGGCCACCAATCTCGCCTTTCCGATATTGCCACTGTAAGCAAGTCCTCGAGAGGCACAGTCATGTACCCAACCACGGGGTCCTTCAAGAAATCTCGTTCGTCCATGACTTTGATTGTAACCATCGAGGAATGCTTGTCTGAGCACAGAAATTCAGTGCTAGATTCCCAGACAGGATTGTTCGTGTGTTTGATTATTTGCGATTTGTGGGCAGGAGAGGTATCGGAGTCAAGATAGACTTTCACGAAAGGATTCAGTTCTCCGGAGAGCGACTTCGATGCATCAAGATCCTTGGCTTGGTGAAGAGTCAAACGGACAATGCCAACGTCTGAAAAGGGGTTGAGTCAGATCATAATGATCAAATTTTCTGTACAGACTTGTTTCCGGTAATTGCTCCTGACCGTCGACGATCTGCGGCTTAAGCACAGGATAATAAGAAACATCAAATCGAATTTGGCCACGCTCCTTCCCATCTTTTAGGATCGGCATTTCAATACCCTCGAAAGTAGCGTCTTCAATGAGCTTGTGTACTTCAAATATTGCGGCGCCAAGGGATGTGGATTTCCTACGGTCGTTATAGTCCAACACAGTGAGCACTAGCTGCTCGCGCAAAGAATTCACAAGAATAAACTTGGTCTCTACCCAAGTAGGGTTGTAACTGCACAACATTCAGCATGATAACAAAAGAGGCGGAAAGAGTACCAACGTCGATTCCCTATATTGGGTCCTCGCAAGCTCCTGTCGGTTGTTGATGCTGATACTGACGAAGGGGTCCGGTGACCCTCCACCGATCCTGCTGTACTTGAGTCCTCGGGCGGCATGTATGGTCACTTGGATAACCCCAACTGCGGCGTCCAGGGGAGCGCCGGACAATAGTTGCTCTAAATTGAGCGAAAAAACGTTCGGATCGTACATCATGGGACCAATGCTTGCATGGACCATTTCACGGATGAACTCAGCGAGTCCAGGAATCTGTCATGAACATTAGCAAGTGAGGAAAGATACACGAGATTTACAGACATGTGCGATATCAAAACCAAATGTTTCACCGCCGACCGGCTTCAAGACATAGTCGAAAACTGGCTTCTCCAGAAAGCAGAGGTCTACAATTTGAATGTGAGGGAAATTAGACACCAGCTTCATTTTGACCCTCATGAGACCGCTGAAACTGATATCCTCGATCAAGATGGGTATAGCAGCAGTCGCTAAACCCCTTCCAATTCTCACAGACAACACGATTTTGGGATTAACTTTGCGTGCCGCTTGACGAGGAGTCAGATCAGATACGTCAGTTGGAGTGAACGAGATTCCCCAGTCCATCATGACGACGTCATCCTCCGTGTTTGGAAAGGTCCTGACTCTCTGGATCCTTGGGGCTTTTGTGCCAAGAGTAAAAGTGGTGAGGCGCAAGGAATCCAGAAACGCAGGCGTAGAGGTGCTGAGGACTTGATCGACGGAGGCCACCATTGAAGCGGAAAGCACAGGTTCGTAGATGAGCCAAAAACGGTCCAGGAAGTGGTTCAACCATTCGGCGCTCTCGTGCTCAGAAACCAGTCGAGATTTGACAAGCTCGCGCTGGATATCGTCGCGCGCACGGCGGCGAACACGCGTCATGGAGTTGACGTAGTAGGTGTTACAGATTGCCAAGAGAATGAACAACCATCCCCATCCAAGGCTGAAGCGTGCCATGAAGTAAGACGCAAATACGGCCTAAAAGATCACGTTAGGCAACGTAAGCAGGCAAAAAGGTCAGACATACGAAAAAGATGAGTGCGGCGTTATGGTACCAGTCACCATAAAACTGTTCCCTCAAGAAAAGTCCAAGGATAGACTTGTCTTTCTCTTCTCCTTCTTCGAGGGGAGGGGTATCTATATTGGAAACGGCACGCCATCCAACTTTATACCAGTCGGGAACAGCGGGGACAAGAGCTGAGGGGTAGCCACCTGGCGTAGGTGACAGTGGACTAAGGTGTTCAGACTCCCCCTCTGTGGATTTTTCGGCATCATCCACCTTGATTGTTGGTAGGGCATGCCCCTTTCCGGCGCCCAGTGAGACTTCTGAGGTTGACACTTACGTTTGGTCAGCCCCAAGTGAAACGTTGTACGACAACACACCTCTCGCATTGATTGGTTCGGTGTCTGTAGAAACGGGGGGGAGGATATCCTTGGGCCCCTTTGCGGCCGCTGCAGCCTTGGCTTGGGGTGGTGCTTCTGGACTGAACGAGTGGACAGTAGCACCTTTGGAGGCGTCGGCGGCGAGTGAGTCGTGCAACTGGTGGAGGGTGACTTGTTCCTGCGGAGGTTGTTGTTGTACAGCGTCGGTGTTAGTCGCCATGGTGGACGACGGCGAAGGAACGGAAGGGAACGAACGAGGAGGGGAAGGTGGAGTTATTTAGACTTAGGCTAAGCTTAAAGTAGTAGAAAAATGTGCAACAAGGAAACGCGCCAATCACGACGAGAACCAGAAAGTAAAAGTAATTTCCTGTCCGTCCACGTTTACGGCACCAAATTGCATCCGTCCTCGGCGCACTTCCTTATGGAGGAAATTTCCCGCCCGTCCTCCGATGACCACCCTCAGAGCTCCGCCCATCCGCCCTCGACGTCCTCGCCGCCACCGACGACGACGAGCAGGAAAACGATGACGCTCGCAGCAAGACGCATTCCCAATCCTCTGTACAGTTGTCCGACACCGGTCCGCTTCAGCCAACCTTCCTCCACGTCTTCGCCGAGACGCTTCCCCTTCTCAGCCGTTCTTATCATCCGCGGACGCTGAATTGGCAAATCTGATCTCTCTTCTGTCAAGATGTGCCATAGCGCGTCGACGATTCCGTTGTATGGCACGGGTCTTGTCTCCACACAGGTACGCAGTGGCTTCGCTGTTCCACGCGTCTGAATTTGCAACCTTCGGCGGACCGTCTCGATCGGCAATGTAACTAGCAGACTTGCGCATCCCGCCAAAACTTCCGCAAACGCCCACGCAACAGGATGCGTATCCGCCGCAACGTGTGGACCAAGCCACAGTCGTTGAACGATGACGGCGGGCAATGTAACATGCATGAGTGACCGGAGTCCAGTTTCAAGTATTGTTGGTATCAGGAGATGCGGGTGCAAATAAATACCCTTCAGACCACCCTCGTTGGCCAGAATGTCGGAGAGTGCGTGGATAGGGCCAGTGTATCTCTTGTACCGCGGCATCGACGACTGAGCGATCAGGCGCGTGCGGACGAGATCAAGGGGTGACAAGAGGAAGCCAGTCAGGACGTGCGATGCGACGGGCAACAGTGGGGATGGCCGGTAGAATCCACCCTGCGACGAGAGGAACAGCGAATGTAGGACGCTGTCAGCAAGTGGTTGTAGATTCGCGAACGCGACGTCGTGAATACACGACGTGAGCAGGCCTAAAGAAATAAAGTCAGCAGCCATGGCATGATTTTGTGCGACCGTTACCTTTCCATAGTGATAGCCACCCTTCACCATGAAAGCCGATGAGCCGCCGAATCATACCCCACGAGGTACTAGCGCTACCAACTGGAACGATATATTCCGGACGCGTCCCGTCTTCCATAACAGATGTCCTGATCATATATCCCCTGTCATCTATGAGCTTTGGAGCGGGATGGCGCGTTGGGACAGTGCCAGGCTCGACAAAGTAGGACTCTTCCTCGTTCGTTGCTTCACTGAGCTACGAGACGCATCAGGCAACCATGCGCTAGAACTGTATATGACTGACCGTTTCAACCTCGTCCTCAACTTCCTCCTCTGGTTGTTGGGTGAGGGCATCCTTTGGAACCCACTGAATTTGGAGAAGTAGTTTTCCGACTTCCAACGGCATTGCCATGGCAGTACTACAGTACTGGAGCAAGGCCGAGGCCACCAGCGATCGGACGAGGAGGGAAACGTCGAGTGACGAAGGCTCGCCGACATTCAAGGAGGGAGAAAGGTCGAATATGGAGGTTGACGCAGGACGGGTGGACCACTGATAGGTTGTGGAAGAGGCGTTGGCGGGGGATTGTTTCTGGACTGACGAAGGTGGTGGAACAAAGGTCCATTGACTCGATGGGGGATTGTACAGATCGCGGAGGGATGGATTTGAGGCCATCGCAATGCGAACGTGGTACAAGGAGGAGGCAAGGTGTATATGTCTATTCCACGTGACTCATGACTGGGTATCTAGGACAAGTTTGAGCGCTTTGCCAGCTATCTCTCTATCATCGTGGAACGTGAGCTGTTCGACGGCTTTTCCAGCGCTGACGAATTCCGAATGAAAGTCCTCCGTCGCCGTCTGCGTTCCTTCTGACCATGTTTCGTTGGTCGTTCTGGTCAAGTACCACCAGATGATCTTTGTCCCCTTTGCCTCCCCAAGACTTCTCATCGTCATCGCAAATGGTTCTACCGCGCGCTTCACGATGTGTGGCTCGTCCTCCGTGTGGATATGGGGTAAAGGTGCCCGTGTGGTCATCCTGCACGGGAAGAATTCGCATCTGTACCCCGTCTCTTCATACGTTTCTCGGAGGGCAGTGTTCTCCACCGATTCTCCACAGTCCTTTCGACCCTTGGGCAATACACACACCCCTTCCTTTGGTGAACGCAGAACGCATATTTGCCATTCCGTTTTGTCAGGGATGGCGCGGAAGAGGACGGAGCCGGCGCAGATGACAAAGGCGTCGCCGAAGTGATTGATCGACGAAAACGGTCTAGGACGACCGTGCGTCGTGGACGGACGGGTATCGTCTGCGAACATGCAAAAAGAAAAAGACGTGCCCGCTGCAAGGTTCGAACTTGCGACCTCAGGATTACGTAACTCGTAGTCGTTACTCATACTCAATATGAGACCTGCGCTCTAACCAACTGAGCCAAGCGGGCCGTGCGATCGCTTTGGTCCGTGAATAAATGAGGCTCATACGTCGTGAGAAAGCGAGCTCGGATTGATTTCCAAGGGACGTTCAAACTCGCCACCGTCGTCGTCGGCGTCGAGCACGCAAACTGTTTCGCACTCCATGCTCAACGCTCGAAAAAGGGTGGCATCTGATCCTCTTCTCCCGACCAGGCAACCGAAACATCCACGCGTCGAACAATCCAACACCGCCGGGCTTACACCACAGTCCGGCCTCACCGCTCGTTGGACCCAGCTGGCACGCGACGTCGTCGAACTCGCCTCCGAGACTATAAAAGCTCTGGGAACGCGTGCATCTCCCGCCACCACTTTGCCCGACCATCTACCACCCCCGCATCCTTGCCGCCCTCGTCCTCGCCCAGAACACACAACATCTCATCCCCTGTATCCTCCTCGTCCTCCGATACCAGACGATTGTCAACCCCAGACTCAAACAGAACACGCCAGTCTTACGTCCTCGCTCTTGTCCGATCAGCATTCCATGCAAACTCTCCTCGACCCCCTCGCTTCTGGTTCTGCCCACTCACTGCAGTCAACTTGCACGACCGGGCTCACGTCTGTCTCCCATTCAGCCCCCTTGGCCCATCATCAGACGGGTGATGACATTTTAGCTGATTCCATGCAGAAATACCGAAGGGCAGAAGAGATAAACGACACCTTGACCCGGAGGAAAAGTAAAGAGCACATCTACGCTCGAAAGGTGAGCTTGCCATGTCTGCAGCACTACTCCGGGCTCACCACTCCATTCTCGCGCAAACTAGCACAAGGCGAAAGTGAGAGAGGATAGGATGAAAGATAGAGAAGCCGTGATGAAGGAGCTGTTCGACCTTAGGCGAGCACGTGGTACTGCACACGCCTCCGAGTTTTGCACTTGTCTCACCGTCGTTTTATTAGGATTCAAGTCGAATTACGAGGACTTCAAATGTGCGAGACCAGTTTCCTCCACGCGCTGCCGTGCTGATCTCTGTCTAGCATACATAGATTATCAAGCCCGACTTCAGCATCTGGACGATCGTGACGCCCTGTCGCGTACGTACTACATTACCTGTGACATTGTCTCGCGTTCACATTTCGTCCCAGCCTCGGCGTCTCTGACAGACCTGCGCCTGAAGGAGGATACTCCCAACTTATCACACCGCCATTCGTTCTCCGATGTACGCCATCCAGATATATCCAATGAATGTTATTCTTATAACGTTTACAGTATGCAGATATACCCTTCTTGGAAAACGCAAAGAAGAAGTTGTTGCGGACACTGGCAAGGTTCGTCGCGGAGCTACTACGGGTTGGCGACGATGACAGTGAATGTTTATTATTTTCATCTTCACACTAGTCCGCCGACGAAACCCTTCTCGACTTACGAATGGCTGCGTCAGGAAGCACGCAAGAAGGACGAGGAAATAGAACAGCGTTTCCGCCCTTCGCTCCCCAAGGCGCTGCCTCCGGAGATGGACAGACAAGTCGACACCTTCTTGGCTAAGAAAGGCGTCATCTCCAAAATAGCGCGGGAGCAGGTTTGCGACAAGGACCTCTCACGTCTACTTCCCTGCCAATGGCTCAATGATGAGCTCATCAACTTTTACGGTGCAATGATCCTTGAGCGCTCAGAAGCCTGCAAAGAGAACCCTGGAGCAAACGGAAGAAAGAAGCCCTTGAACGTGCATTACTTCAGTACCTTCTTCTGGTCCAAGTTGCAGGGCGAGGGATACGAGCGAGGAAGGCTTGCCAAATGGACCAAGAAGGTGCAACTGCTTTCCCATCTTTCACCAGGTATTCTAACATTCTCTTAGTTCGACATCTTTTCAAAAGATATCATTCTTATTCCCATCAACCACAACAATTCTCATTGGACCGGAGCGGCCATTAATTTTCGTCGCAAACGGATAGAATCATACGACAGCATGAACCTCGACCGATATCAAGTATTCAAGGTCGAACGTCCCGTATTCCGTTCCGATCGCTGCGACTGAACCTCATTGACAGTGTCTTCGCCATTACCTTGACCTTGAGCATCAAAACAAGAAGAAGAAGCCATTCGACTTCACGGGTTGGGTGAATTATGGCCCAGATGTCAGCATCCTTGCACGCGCAGAGACACGTGAGCTCATTGGTTCCCATCACAGGATACCCCGCAACAGGAGAACGGCTACGATTGTGGCGTTTTTACGTGCCAATTCTTGGAGGCACTGTCCCGGGGAGAAGAGACATTTAATTTCTCGCAGCGAGATATGGCCTACCTCCGGAGACGAATGGTTTGGGAGATTGGAAACGCCAAGTTTCTTGACGTGCCATAGCATTGACGCCGCCTTCCGTGCTGGGGTCTGCCGAGATTTATCTGTGCTATTCAAAACATTATTTTTTTCATCTATAATGATAGACCATGACAATGAGGCTATTGGGTAGATTGTTCGTCATAGCGTCCGAGTTCATATCCTCATCGTCGGAACCACCATACAATCATAAAGAACCAAAAGACGAACACTAGGAAGATGATGTACCACAACCATCGACAGCCTTGCCGTTCCGCCATGTTGTTCATTCTGCGAAAGGTTCCTGCTAGGATACCAGACGTCTCTGCGAATGCATCGTTCTGACAAAAAGTATTAGCCCCGAGACGACGAAAGTAACTCGGCGCACCATCCGACTGAGCTGAACGGTCGACTCTCGGACTTCGTTCCCGATACCAATCGTTATCTTTTCGGTGGAAAAACGGATGAGGAGCGACCACGGAACAGAGACACTGCCATGAGACCACGTACATCTTTCAGCAGCTTGACCTTGGCAGACAGACCCTCGAGCTGCTCATCGTTCTGACCCTCCAAGTCGTCAGCATAGCGGTGCCCTGATGGTGCGTGAGGTGCAAGTTCAAGTGGAGACGAGCGACCAGAGGCAGGAGGTGTCAAGCCGCCAAGAAGAGCAGAGCGATCGCGCAGCGAACTTGGTGCACGGAAGCTTTGGAAGATTTTAGTCGATGTCGGTCATTTTGGACGACGTTCTCAGCAGAGTCCTCACCGTTGGGACATTCTGAGAGTCTGGGTTGATCAACGGAGAAAAGATACGTCACCGGGCCTCACTTCCACGTAGTCGCAGTGAGCAATACGTAGATATATTGAGTCCAGCCACATATCAACGTGATGTATATAATACTTATAGGTATAAATCAAGATCAAGAAAGATGGAGTCACGGAGGCCAGAGAGACTGGCCGCAAGACTAAATATGCGGGGGAAAAAGTATGTGGCATGAGGTCGAGGGGATGCGGGCGACACCGTAATGACACAGCGCGAAATAGTACAAGTCCATTATTCAACAAAAGCGCGCTTTCAGTCAATGCTCATCCGGTTGGGATTCATGCTCATTGGGCCGCCATGGACTTGTTTAGGTCCATTCCCGCGGGCCAGTGCCTTATTTCTTGCAACTGACAAGGGATTAGTTGTTTGAAACATGAAAATGAGAGCCACCTCTTACTCGCGTCCTTGAGTCCCCTTCCAAAGTTCCGCATCACAATCGCCGAAAAAATAATGGTTATAAGTAAGAGAAAGATGGCAATGGCAGCTATTGAATGTATTCAGCATGACCATCTGGATGACAGGAAACAAGATTTCGCTCACAGAACGAAGTAAGCGAATGCCATACTTGAGCATAGTCCGAGCTGCGATACTTCAGCAATTTGTATGTCTACCGACAGATCAGCATGGAAGGAGGGAAAGAGAAGAGAGGGTCGGCTTGCTTTGTAGGTGAAGTACACTAATGCTCCTATGCATCCTGACATGAATGTTGCCATCATCCACTTGTTCTCGTGGCGTGCTGCCAAATGACCCTCGATGATAAGGACAACGGATAAAGGCAGAGCGGCCCAGGTAACATAGTACTCCCAGTCAGTCTTGGAGAGGACTAGCCAAAGGAACTGGACGGAGAAACCGACCCAAAAGAGGAGGTCGAACTTGATGAGACAAAGGAAAATTTGATAGCTGGCATACATTTTCTTGATGCGACGGTCGGCGCCAAGAAATTTGTATACTTTCCACCCAAACTCGTTGTAAATTTTCCATCCGAGGGCAATGTAAGCGATCTCTGCGGCAGAAATGACCACTGGGATGATGTTCGTAAGAACGCTGACTGGAATATGGATAATGCCTTCTGAGGTTGTGGTCGAGTTTTGGATTTCTCCGATCTGTATGATAGCGTAGAGGAGAAGAAGAAGATTGAACATTCTAGGAAAAGACCATCAGTAAGGTCAGGCAGGGTTTCCAAAGCAACTGACATGAGACAAATGAATTGCAGGGTGTTTTGAGCGTACACTGCATCCACGGCAAGAATGAACTGAGCTATACTGAACTGGGTGTTAACACATGGACGAGGTATGGACGGAGCTGCATACTGTGCGAGTGCGAACACGCTGAGGTATACAGGCATTTTATTACCGTCAGTTTGTAGACGAACGAAGAGATCCCCTTCGATGGCGAGGTCTATGGTTGTCTCGACGAGGACAGTTATGACGAAGAGCCGGCACGCCCAAGAGTCTGGGAGCATCTGTGAGGAGATGAGGGCGTTTTATTGGAAAGAGAGCGAGCTGGTGCTCACCTGCTGCCACCATTTCCTGTGATCGACCAACACGTCTCGCTTGGAAATTGGTGGATAGCTCTGAGGTGGTCCGGGAGGGTCCTCTTCCTTGTCGTGGGACTTGCCACTGTACGGAGATTTGCAGTCCAGGGAATACGATGGGCCACGGGACTCAGAGTCATCGATGGGTGTAGTTTGGACTTTGAAGGTCTGATGGCGGGATATCCTCGAGTAAGGCTCTGCATATTGGTCGATAAGGTCATCGTATGAAGACTTGAAGTCGTCCGTGGGTGGTTGGCTGTGATGGTTGGTTGTGAAGTAATCTGTAGAACGGTCACCGTGATTCGTGAGGGGGTGAGCCATTGGTGAAAAACAAAGAGCGTAGAGGAAGGAGTCGTCCTGCGAGCGTATAAAGGAGTGGAGTGTTTCAACCTCGAAATTGACTGCGCTCAAAAGTCTGTCAAAAACGGGTGAACGATTATGTCGCGCCAGATCCGTCAAAATATTCCTTGTATTACATAAAAGACAAAGAAAAAAGAAAAGAAAGAAAAGAAAAAAAAAGGACGAGGACGGTCTCTGCGGCCACGCGTTGATCGTCCACGAGCTACGTTACATCCAGTACACGTTCTAACGATCGACCAAGACATGGGCGAGACAGATCACCTTGAATCTGCAACGTTGAACCAGACATTTTCAAACCCAGACGAGGATTTCAGACCCAGACTCATGACGCATCCGTGTCCGTCGAAGACCCCGTTTCCTCTCCTTCGACATCTAGTCATCGTGTCAGCCTCGCTCGCCAACGACGCCTGTCGTACGTACCAATCATATAATCCGGCTCGATCCGCACAGGCGGTGGAGGTGGTCGAGGGGGACTCGGCCGCTTCGTTTGCGCCGCTGATGCTGCTGTACCCCTGCCCATTCCCGTCTTGCTGCCCTTGGGACGTCCGCGTTTTGGCGGACCAGTCCCGGTGGGAGTCTTGGCTGGGACTGCAGCCGAGGCGGAACCGCCAACGGGGGTGCTAACCGAGGACTGCGATCCGGGCGTGGAAGACCGTTCTCTATCCATAAAGGAGGCGATCGACGACGATCGTAGCTTGGAGGGTACCTTGGATTGTGAAGATGGGCCCTGCGGAGTCCATAGATGAAGTGACGGCTAAACGAGCGAGGTTAGGAAGACGCAAACCTGATTGGTAGGGCCGTCAAGCCCTCCCTTTAGTCGCGAAACAGGGGACGCTAAGCCACATTAAAATCTGCCACGAACGCAGTGGTACGGTGACGTACCAGTCGTCTTCGGTTTCTTTGGATTTTTCACTGGGGATATTTGTGGTGAACTCGGCTGCTTCCACGTGTGAATATATCTCGAGAGCAGGTAGAGCGACCCACCCTTTTACGCTTGGTGTTGAAATCTGCTTCATCTGTGGCACGATGAGACGGTAGATCTGGCTCGAGAAGAGTGATAGATACCAGCAAGTTTACCCTTGGATTTTGCTTTCGCTTTCCCGTTGGAGTTGTCGTCCGAGATGTTCCCATTCTCCGAGCCAAGATACGGCGATGCCGATCGTCCAGAGTCGATCGGGACCCTGAAAAGTTTCGGTTGGTCCGCCAATACAACATGATCTCACTGACGTCATACTTTGTTTTGAGATTTGTAGCACGTGCAGCCCCACGTCGTACACCGGTTCCGATGCCCATACACGAACTCAGATGAGGTGCATATCTGTTCGAAGCGACCTTGTGACGGCAGTGAGCATTGTGACAAGGGGGACTTGACATTGAACGGACCTGGCGTTTGCACACCGTGCACTCGAAAAGTATATTGCCGTCCTTGACAATGGTTGGTGTACTCGTCCCCGTATTTGGGAGAGTCGACGACGACGCCCCGATGCTCCCCGCGTCTTGTAATTGTGATGACGCGTGTCCGCTGCCTCCATGAACTGTGACGAAGACACGGTGGGTTAACCAAATGAGACGAACAATGCTGTGCAGCAGATCCCACCTGCACAACAGCTAGGAGGGTATGAAGAACCGACCAACGTGTGGGTAGTGAAGCTAGCTCACCGCGTACGACATACTCGACAGGGCGCTCGACTCCGCGCAATTTCGTGATGGCCTTGGAGTGCCGCATCCATCACGAGGTCGTCGAGCATGGCTGAGAAGAGTCTCGCTGCCTGTATGCAGTTAGCCCCGATACATTGCGAGTTGAACAACATACAAGACCCGCAATGACATCTTCTCTTTCTGACTTGGACATGGCTCGTGTATGTACGTCTCGGCACTACGGACAGTCTTGCACGCATAACGCACGTGACCTGGACGTGGGAATATCGAAATGCTCCCGATATTTTTAAAATGCAAGTGTATTGGGGGAAGTCATGTCTTTCTACTTATAGATGTTCGTCGTCGTGCCATTCTTCGGTGTTTGGGCACCAGACTGTACGAACCCTTCCTTCATCTTCTCGTCCTTTAGCTCACCCATCAGCTGTAGAAAGGCATCGATAGCTCCGCTCGATGTTTGAATGTGTACCACAAGCCGCGAATCGCTCAGTGCAATGGGATCTGGCAGGGCAGCAGCACGCTTCACCACCTCGCCATAATCAACACCGATGGTGCAAGGGTCAAAAAATACCTGCACAGAATCCCGTAAGCAATTCTCGGGGCCAAAACAGGGATTAATTACCATGCATGTTTCTGTTGGGCATAATATACCGACACCCAACTCCTCCAGCCCCTGTTGAAGGCGTCTAGCTAGTATATGTACACGGGGTAATTGCGGGAAGTTATGCGTGAGCGCGTAAGCTGCGGAAGCCGCTAGAATTCCAGTTTGTCGCATCCCGCCTCCGAAAGCTTTGCGGAACCAGCGAGCTTTGTTGATGAAGACCTCCGATCCGACGAGGCACGTTCCGACTGGAGCACCAAGACCTTTGCTAAGACAAAGGCTAATGGAGTCGAATGGGGCACAGAGATCCGACATTGACATCTTTGTCTCGGCCACCACATGCCACAAACGGGCACCGTCAAGATGCATCAAAATATTGTTTTCCCGAGCGAACTTTGATATTTCGATAATGTCGTTTTGGGGGAATATCATACCGTCCAGGGTATTCTCAAGACAGACGAGACGGGTTGGTGCACTAGTCAATAATAAATCGAAGGATATTTGAATGAAGAGATACCCTACACATGGATATCGGACCCCAACACAGCCTTGGCCTTTACGTCCTCCAAAGTTAAGTGGTGACCTTTCAGGTTGTCAACATGGACCAAGCTCATACTGTTTGGAAACAGACCATTCGAGGGTATGACAGGGATCGGATAAGCTCCCGAGTGCATGGAAACACCTCCCGCTTCATATCTACAGTATATCTTGCATATTCAGCACGAGCTGGAGACACAAGCGTACCATGACGTACCGACTGATATGACTTCGCACGTCAATGAGAACTGAAAACGGAGGTTGATGTAGGTGTGTTCGTATCGCCAATTGGTTACTAAGCGTCCCGCTGGACACAAAGAGAGCGGCTTCCTTTCCGGTGAGTTGTGCGATGTGGGCCTCGAAGGCGGAAGTGCAATCATCGTGGTAGACAGCGTCTCCAACCGATGCCCGCACAGCATACTCGTACATTGCCTTGGTTGGTACTGGACACGCGGTTTCTTGAGCGCATCTTCTCGTGCATGATTTCCTGACTTTTCCTACCTGTGATTGTATCGCCTTATCACGATGAGAGTGGGCACGCGACAAGCACCAAAGATACACATACTAACAAAGTTCCTGGACACTGCTCTAAGCTGTGTTTCATTATCCGCCTCCTGGTTTGGAGACAGAATATCCACCTTGACCTGTTCAACGATGTCTTGAAGCTTTGGATCCATCGTGGCTAAAAAGAAATAGTGGATTGTCGCAGGTCGAACTGTGAGAATTGCGACGCACAAATGTCGACAATTCTATGTGGCTCAGCGAGGGCGCGCACCAGTGTAGCGGTACAAGATCGCCCTGTTCAGACTTTGTTTTTTCCCCCACCGCTTGAACACCTGATGCATGGGTTGCACGGGTCGAACGAGAGATGGATTCATCTTAACGTTATTACATAAGGCATATGCCTGGCGGAATCAACGAGCCTTGGCCAGTTCCCTTTTCTTCTTCTTCCTTTTCCATGGGCAACGTGCGCCAAATCTAACGAACATCTTGCTATTGGATACTCACATGCATCCATCGATGTTAGGGTGCTAAAGCCGCTCAAAGGCGTGAACGGAATGCCGGCAAGCAGGGAGACAAAGGGCCGACCAGTCGGACCAAGCTCAACGAGGCTGCCAAAAACATCATATGTGCAACCTGCCGGCAGACTTTTGTGCGTCCCATCACGCAACTGCCGTTCGATGTCGCTGATAACGTTCTCTTTACAGTTGTTAACGACACGAGCTCCGGCGTGAGTCTTACGATGACGAGTGAGCGATGATTGATGTAATTTACATCACAGATTAGAGGAGCATGCGCAGAACAAGCACTCCAAGACGCTCGCTGAGTGCTTCCCCGGCTTCACCAAGTAGTGCTGATGGGTAGTATACCCCGCATTTGTATGCATAGTCTAGTTATGAACTGAGCCCACCATGGAGTGGGCGCGCTTGTGTCTATCAAAGCTGGGTTCAGTGCGATGTCACGGCGAATTCATCGAACGCACCACGATCGTGCACTGTGAGGATGGTACTCATAGCCCAAAGGAAGTGGCACCGGTTGCCTGGGCGTTGGCTCCTGCGCTCTGCATTTTCTCGCCCACTTTTTTGTTGACCTCGAAAAACTTTGCAACACATCGGTCTATGCAGACGCTCTCTCCCTTATTGAGGTCACCCTCGGCATAGCGTGGGCTGATGCACTTGCTGTGACATGACCTATATGGTGTTGAGTAGGAATACGCACGTATCCGTTGGATGAACGTACGCGACGATGCGGTTAAAGACATCCGAGACCATGTCGATCCTGGAGAGAGTCAACAAACGACGACGGTGCTATCAAAGAGCTTACTCGTTGATGGCCATCTCGATACGCTCATGGTTGATGCCTCCTGAGGGCCCAGCAGTGGTACGACCGAACATGGACATTTGGGGCTGAACTGCAAGTCGAAGTGAACCGCGCGAAAATACATATGATCACGTGACTTTGGACGACATGTACCAAAAAGGCAAGCAGTAAAAAAGTCGATCTGTCCAAGGCCATGTCGGACGGTGTGCTCGCACTTCACCGATGCAGGTTTGTCGACGCAACCCCTTCACCGATAACAGCCCTCGCATTCCCCCCACTGCCGTTGCCGTCCCTCACGGCCAAGGCGACGGGCAAACAGCGCGAACGTGATCGCGGTCCAGCATTCGGCACTCTCGTCGTCGGTCACGCGAACGGGAACATAGACTTGCTTGAGTGGACCGGCGAACTCGGCGAGTTACACACAGCACAGGCGTGGCATCGCCGCAAGGTCGGTTTGCTCACTCCGCCGTGGTCCGTGCTTAGATCAATCGGTTGTAGACCCTTCCTGGACCCCATCCATCCAAAGTCGACTCTCTGGCAATAACCATTCGATATCCAGATGTATTCCCCTCGGACATGGTTCCGTCCCTCTCGGATCTTCGCCTGTTTAGCTCAGGTGGGGGGAGTGAGCTCTTGGAATGGGACATCGTGTCAAGTATCGTGAGGGTGTGTCGCTCTCGTATTCGATAGCTACTTGGCTTAACTCGGTCGCTGCAGAGGACAATCAGCTCCCAGGGAGGCTCCATATGGAGCATGGCAGCCAACTCTGCATCGACGTTGCTAGCACTAGGTTGCGAAGATGGTTGTATTCGCCTACTTTCGCTATCGGCAGACACACTTCAGCACTTCCGCCGTTTCGATCACGTCAAATGTCGTATACTCAGCATTGCATGGGGCCCTCCGGTACCCCGACAGCCAAAGTCGATGGTGAACGGCTCCGCAAATCAACGCAGTGACGGAGAGGAAAGCGGAGACGACAGTGAGGACGAAGAGCACGACTGGACTGATTCATGGCTCGTAACTGGCGGCTCGGATAGCAGTCTGCGGAAATGGGATATCAGTACGGGGAGACCAACGGACCGCATGGGGACCGACAAAATTAAAGGAGATAGGACACTTGTCTGGACCGTTGGAGTACTCGCGTGGGAGCACTTCCACCTGTTCTGCAATCCGTACAAACTAACAAAAATGACAGTGATGGAACGATTATTTCCGGGGATTCGCTGGGTACTGTCAAGTTTTGGGACCCTTTGACATGCACCCAAACTCATAGCTTCACTGCCCACGGCGCGGATGTGCTCTGTCTTACGATCGGACCAGACGGGACGACCGTCTTCACGTCGGGTGTTGATCAGAAAATAGTCCAATTTACCCATGTTTCGTATACCCCAGGTTCTTCGTCATCCTTGTTAAGCGCCGCCGCAAGTCGATGGATACAGTCAGCCTCACGACGGATGCACTCGCACGATGTACGTTCGTTGGCAATGTGGCCACCATACAGCCCGCTTCCACCCGTCTACAGAAGAAAACCAGCCCCTGGTGCTCCGTTCGCTGCACCCATCCTCGCATCTGGCGGCCTCGACATGTCTGTGGTCCTGACACCCTGCCTACCTGCGAGTGCGACCACATCCATCGTGGCGTCACGAGTCGTTAATCCACTGGCAACGAGTGTCGCGTCCACGTTCGAGGACTCATACTACCGACGGATTCCATATTCCTCTGCTGTTTCCATAGCTAGGGGCGCCAGGCTTGTGTCATGCATGCACGAGACCGGGTTGAATGTCTGGCGTGTGCTCAACATCCCGAGTACAACAATGGTGATCGACGGCGGGGATATTTCCACAGACCCCGAGTTGAGGGTGAGCTGGGAAAGTGTGCTCGAGATGGAACTCAACGTGCAAACGAACCTTGTAACAAGCGCCCTTTCGGACGACGGACGGTGGCTTGTTGTTTCGGATTTATACGAAACGAAGCTCTTCAAATTGTGTAAGACAGTGAGTCTGCGTTTTTGTGGTGCGAGGAAAGCACTCAAGGCCCAACGCCACCATCAGCCTACAGGGGATATGAAACCAAGGCGGGTTCGTTCACTAAGCTCGGTACTCGAGGCGCACATCTGTACCTCGAGCTCAAAAGGATCCCGTTCCACAGGCGGAAGTTACTTTGCTTTTACCCCCGACTCAAGCAAAATGATCTTAGCCTCAACGTTGACATCTTTCGTTCTCATAATTGACCTGAGTACCGAGGAGCCCACCGTATTGAGACGATTCGACCAGCACACAAAACTAATATCCCTTAGCGGCGGTCGATTAGTGCGCGGGTTGAGTCAAAGTCGTGTGCAAAATGCAGATGACGACGATGGCGAGACAACTCGCTCGGATCGCCCACCCTCTGTGATACGCATGGCTGTCAGCCCCGATGGGCAATGGCTCGTGACATCGGACGAACTGTGTCGGACGTTCGTGTTCAACCTTGACTCAATTCAGGTATGTCTGCGGTCCTATGTTGTCTAACCACGCCTGCTGATCGGTGTCTGTAGTATCACGGAACTTTGCCCTCGTTACCCCACCCACCGAACGTATTGACCTTCACCCCGGAGAAGCCGCAGATTCTTATGATCGTACTCCCAAACAATACCATCCACGTGTTTGACGTCGAACGTGGTGAAGTCCCTCCATGGGCCCATGACCTCAACTCACGTATCCCAAAACAACTGTTCAACACGCCAGATCCTGTGCTGGGCGTCATTTTCGAGCCGGCCCCAACTCCTGTCCCATTGACTCTGGAAAACGGTGACCTCGAGATGGCCAATCCCTCGCAAAATTTCGGACCACGTTCCACCACATTTTCTCAAAAAGAGGCCATCTTTTGGGGCTCATCGTGGTTATGTAAAATCAAGCTCGATTGGCTAGGAAAATATGCAGAGCTACGAAAACGTCGCAAATCCGAAGTGAAACATCAGCATCAGGGCGCTGCAACCCTTGCTCCACGTCCGGACTTTCAGAACAGCGCATACGAGGCGCGAAACCTGCGGATAGTTACACACTATCGTCCGATTCTCGCGTTGGATTTTGTAGGCCCGGGAGAGGTGGTCCTTGTGGAGAGACCTTTGGTGGATGTGTTATCAAAGCTTCCGCCGGCCTTCTTCAAACCCAAGTATGGGCAGACATGATGTTTAGCAATAAGAGCCCAACCCCACGGGCGCTAATAAAAGTAGACCTAAGCTACACTAGCGAAATTTTCGAGGTATCCAACGAGGCTTATGAAAAGAAAAACCCGAGAGTCAAACCGGGATATACAGTGCGGTAGTTACCGTATTGCGGCTTCTCTATCTTGCTTTTCATCTTCCCTGTGAGGGAAGAGCTCCAGATGAATTTATGGCGATCAACTAGAAAACATACTTGGCATTGAGAATGGAGAGATATAGCGTCCAGAATACACCACATGCAGACTGGAATGGTATTCTATACGCCAAAGGCATAAATCGGAAATTGATCAACTGTGGCGACGTCAAAATCGACGCGACGATATATGGGGAAAATGTACCTGTGCTAACGGCCAGACTTTCCAGTTGGTCAGTAGAGCGGTGGTGTACATGTCAGCATATTTGTCCCGGATCTGACTATTGGTCCGGCCCTCCATGACACCGATGGAGCCAATAAATATTGCGAGCTGATGGGGATGGACATGGTTAGGAATCGACGTAGGCAAAGGAATTCGAGGACAAACGCCAAGCGGTGCCCTAGACAAGGATAATGATAAGACGGCTTTGAAAACGGAGTGAATCGGAGCAAACTCACATGATGAATTGATCTGCAGCGACCCTCTTTGATAAAGCTTTGAAGCTGACTCTGTGCGTACGCCGCCTGCGCAGGGGGAACCTGCGTTCGAGAAAAAGGTTCCACCTGCCCAGTAGGGGGCCTCGGAAACAGCGGGTTCAAGGTTTACTCCAGGAGGGGAAGATAAGGCACATACTCATGCCAACACCGAAGCAGAAGAAACGAAGGGTGCGCGCGGAGTCCCACCCTGGCCGATGGTGGTGGTCTTGGACGCGCTGAGATAGACGGATGAACAACGAGAATATCGGACGATGGGAAACGGCGTACGACATTCTGGCAGAATTGGGCGACGACGTCGCCGAAAGCGTTGAGCGTGCCACCTGTGAGGGCGAGGGTGCGGTTTGGGTGAGTGTGGAAGAAATACTGGTATGTTCTGGCGAGGGTGACGGTCGTCGCCATGCAAGAAGGGTCGATAGAATGTCTATGATGTAATTCTCAGAGAAATCAAAACACGTGACCAAAACGCCAGCCTCATAAACCTGCCCCGTCGAAAGCCTTGCTTGACCACCATGCCTTCCTACTCGACCCTCGTCCTCACGTTCGCACTCGCTGCGGCCGTGCGCGCCATCCCCGTCGACGAGATATCCGCACGCAACGACATGGGCTCCGCATCCTCGGGCGTCGGCGGTCAGGCAGCTGGGGGCTCGGTCGCTTCCTCAGCCAACAATTGCACAGGCTCAGCCACAAGTTGTCTCATCTCTAATCCCTCGGACGTAACGCTCGCCAAGATAGATTCTGGTAAGCGCAAGTGACGTTTCGTTGTACGCCAGGTCTAACACCCCTTGCAGAGAACGCAGGCAATGGGGGTGGCGCTCTCTCTGGAGCATCCAACGGAGCCACGTTGTCCCGTCTTGTCGAAGGCACCAACTCCACCAGAAAGGCTCCCGCGGGGGGGGTCGGTGGTCAATAATCATCCTGCACTCCTTGAACTGGGATCAGGTGTGTATATCTTGCATGCGCGTCGAGTCAGACTGAGGTTGGCCCGCCAGACAATGCTGGGACGGGCGGTGAAGCATCAAGTGGAAACAGCAACAGCTCAGGGTTGGTTGGTTAGCGGCGACACCAGACAAAAGGGAACGAGATCCTCACATCCTAGACCTACTTTGCAGACATCATGCACATAGACTATTCACACGCCCATCACAAGGGATTGTATTCGACGGTATACCCAACAAGCACATGTATTCCTGGCATTCACAGCAGCTTGAGATGACCAGTGACTTGGTTTATAAGCTCTACGGGTGCTGCAGAGCTATCCGTCAGGAACACAAGCATGGGTTCACAAGGTGTTAAACCTACCAGGACCGACTCCAAGTACTGTACGTGATCCAGCCGCGATTTGCGTACGCCCACTAGAAGAACGTGCCACCATCAGCAGACGAATGCCGCCACCAACAAACGACGTACGCGTCAAGGATCGATCGAGCGCATAGATTGAGACTCTTTGCAATCGCCTCCAGTTCTAGCAACTCTTCTTCGGATGATCCTCTAAGTGCGATTTTTGCTTGTCTGTCGAGGTTTGTTAACGAGGAAGCCAGCCAAGTCGACCAAACATACCCCGTTCGCTCCCAGTGTTGTACGAGCTAACGCGTCTTGGATTATAACAAGAAATCGGCCGGCGTTGGGAAGCTTACCTTTGGGTTTGTTTTCATGAGCGCCTTGTAACATGCCAAGGTAGCGTGGCTGGAAAATCATAGATCCAACACGATAACCGCTCAACAAAGGTGCGTGACGTACCCGCACCTGAGCAACTCAGAACCACATCGACGGATGGAAAACGGTCACGTACTGCGCCGCAATCTTTCCTTGCGTCATCCTCAAATCTGTGCGCACCACCAATACCTGAATGTCGTGGCACGCTATGAGACATTCTCGACCAGGCAAACTGACGCTTACAAGCTTGCACTGCTCCATCGTCCGTGGTTTGACCGAGGAAAGATCACCGTCTGCCATGTCTTGGTCTTCACCCTCGCTCTCCTCTGGTTCGGGCTTGGGCTCTGCGTCGGACGTTGGCGGTGGGGTGACCAGAGTCACGGTCTTTGCGCCGAAGCGGGCGCCAAGATAGAATCCCATTCCCAGAGCGAGACATACCGAAATGGCGTACGAGAGCGCTTTTATGTCGCGAGCTACGAGATGAGATGCAAATAAGCGTGTACACTCACTCGAGTGAACCATGAGCAAAAGGTAAACGGAGGTTGCCGACCACCGCTCGATAAGGGATATTGAGCGTGCTGCTGGTTTTTGACGACCTCGATGACGGAAGAAACGCTTGCTGCACCTTCAGCAGTTCCTCAGGAAGATGTTGCTGGTCGAGAACCGTTTTCCTCGCTCGAGCTCTCAGAGCAGACGAACAAGGCACTCGCAGACATGGGATTCAAGACCATGACGCCTGTACAAGCCAAGGCTATTCCTCCACTCCTGGCCGGGAAGGACGTCCTTGGTGCTGCACGCACCGGTTCAGGGAAGACGCTCGCCTTCTTAATCCCTGCCGTTGAACTGCTGCACCGAATGAAATTCAAACCAAGAAATGGTGAGTGTCCAGCGCCGACCTGCATAGAGTTCGACGTTCTATCCTGCCAACAGGCACTGGCATCGTTATCGTCTCTCCCACGCGAGAGCTCGCGTTGCAAATATTCGGCGTCGCAAAAGACTTGATGGCCTATCACTCGCAGACGTTCGGTATTGTCATCGGTGGTGCGAATCGGAGGGCAGAAGCAGAAAAGCTGGAAAAAGGCGTCAATCTCCTCGTGGCGACGCCGGGTCGACTACTCGATCATCTCGAAGTAAGAGACACGACACGAGGTTCGCCGGGGGTACTGACGACCACAGAATACCAGAGGGTTTGTTTTCCGCAACCTGAAAGCGCTCGTCATCGACGAAGCAGATCGGATATTGGAGATTGGTTTCGAGGAAGAGATGAAGAAAATTATTGCGATCCTTCCAAATGGTATTGTACCACGGTATTTCTCGACTCTGGACTAATGAACATTCTCGACAGACGGTCGGCAATCTATGCTCTTCTCCGCAACGCAAACAACCAAAGTGCAAGACCTTGCTCGCGTATCACTACGTCCTGGGCCTCTACACGTCGACGTGGATAAGGAAGAGGCGACGAGCACTGTGTCGACGCTGTCGCAAGGTTATGTCGTGTGCCCGTCTGACCGCCGTTTCCTCCTCCTTTTCACCTTTCTCAAAAAGAATTTGAAGAAGAAAACCATCGTGTTCTTTTCTAGCTGCAATTCCGTGAAATACCACGGAGAATTACTCAACTATATCGATGTCCCGGTACTCGACCTACATGTATGATTTTCGTGGCATGCATCATGGCATCGAGTTGACCAGCTAACGATACAGGGCAAACAAAAACAACAGAAACGTACCAACACGTTCTTCGAGTTTATCAACGCCGAGTCTGGGATCCTCCTCTGTACGGATGTCGCAGCGCGTGGGCTTGACATCCCGCGTGTCGATTGGATCATCCAGTACGATCCACCAGATGATCCGAGAGACTACATACATCGCGTAGGACGTACGGCGCGAGCTGGCAAGGTCGGGAAGAGTCTGTTGTTCCTACTAGAGAGCGAGCTGGGCTTTTTGCGGTACCTCAAGGATGCCAAAGTGCCCCTCAACGAGTATACCTTTCCGACGGACCGGATCGCAAATGTGCAGACTCAGGTGTGTCATGAGAGCATCGTCACCAGGGGTTGAATTTGATGCTACATACGATCCAGTTGGAAAAACTGCTACAAAAAAACTACTTTTTGCATCAATCCGCCAAAGACGGGTTCAGGTCGTATCTCCAGGCATATGCGTCTTATTCGCTCAAAAAGATATTCGACATCAACACGCTGGATCTCGCCAAGGTCGGCAAGTCGTTTGGCTTTGCGGTCCCCCCTCGTGTCAACGTCAACGTCGGTGGCGGAAGCAGCAAGTCGAGTTCGGGGAAGAAGCGGCGACGGAGCGGGGAAGAGGAAGAAGAGATGTGGGAGGACATGCCCCTCGGGGAAGGTGCGGAGAGCGGCGAGGATGTGGAAGAGCGCACGGTCGCGAGGAGACAGAGCAAAGGGCGACGAATAGAACGACTCGGAAAGAAGACGGTGGCAAAGGAGATGTATAGAAAACGGAACAAGGTCGGGTCGGGACAGCAATGGAGTCGGTGATATTTACATACCAAGTTACGCGTACACCTGCCCTAAAGTGTCCAGGAGGAAAACGCTCTTTCAACACGACACTTGCACCAAAATTTACAGCTCGTTCACTTCCAATGCAGACGGCAGCGTTCACAGCGACGACTCAGGTGGACATTTTCTCCATCGTTCTCGACGACCACCGCTGATACGATCCCTGTTCGCTGCACACGTATGGGTCGCGGGCATAGCACTACGTATGGGCCGGTGGCCATTTTTTACTCTTGGTGGCAGCATTGCGATACTTTATTGCATGCATCACCTTTACGACCGTCTCGGCGTGGTGGTACAGAGGTACGTCGTCCTCTCGCATTTGGAAGTGGAGCTGACCGGCATCTGCAGTGAGCCTCTTGGGCGCACTCGTCAGCTATGCGATTGTGTGCTAGTGAGTAGCGCTCGTTTTGCGTGGTGGCAGCGTGGCGTTTGACTGACCATGTCCACGTGTCGGCAGTAAATCATTCAAGGTGAGAACAAGTCCCCGTCCGCCACGTGTTGGGTTTCACGCCTTGGTATGATAGACTCAGCGACCTAATCTGACCTTGGTGCAAAAAGCAGTCACGGACGAGGTGAGTTGGCACGCTCGACATGGGTGCATGCGCTGAGATGGATGCATAGAATGTCCAATACTTGTTCCTCGCCTTCTTTTGGTGGAGCTCCAAGCCGGTTGCCCGTAAGTGTTGCACACGTGTGCCGCGCAGGTCGTTGTTGCTGAGTGACCGTAGTCGCGTTGATTCCCTACTTTGTGTTTTCGCTCTTCCATGCTCTGACGTTTGTACGCACCGCGTTGATGTCTCAGTATCTCCCACCGGGACCACCTACCACGGCCGGGGGACCCCCTCAACCGCACCCCCTTGCGAAGCGTTTGCAGCTCTGGGTGAAGTGTACGTAGCGTAACGCGGCGCGTTTGATGACTGACCCATGTCTGCACGACAGCCAACTATGACACTGCGATGCGTGTGGTGGCCTTTGCCGAGTTGCTCATCTTGTTGCGCGTCGTGTTTGGGGCCATCCTATTCCGGAACTCGTTGGTCGCACCGTTGATCTACGCGCACTTTTTGCGCCAGCGGTACTACCAGTCCGTGTTTACGCGGCAGGCGGTCTCGTACGCTGACGGACGTGTTTCGGCTACGCTGGCGAACCCTGCGCTTCCGCCTGTCGTTGGGTCGGTGTGGGCCAGGGTGCGGGAGTTTATGGTGAGGTGGGGTGGGAGTGGGGTGATTGAACAGAGGAGAGAATAGAACACGGTTACGATCCTGGCTCGTGATGTTTCGAGGCGCTTCGTCTTTATGTTTGTTATCTTCTTGTTTTTGACAAGCAATAAGTAACCGACTCAGGTTCGCTCTTGCCAAATTATTTAAAATGTCGCGCATACCCGTCCCGACGCTTTCAACCAGGTCCATCGACCGTTCCCCATCCCCAATCCCAATGTCTCACTCGAATCTTTCCCTCGCGCCGCCCCTCTCCGAGACCAGGAAAAAGCAGTCCAAGCGCGACGAGGTTCGTCTCACCTGACTTCATTTTCCCGTCTAACACCGCCCAAGGCAATTCGCAAGAAAATCGAGTCTGAGCTCGCCCGAAAGCGCACCATTTCGACCACCTTCCAGCCCAGTCGCAGCAAACGTCCCACCAAGCCCGTAGTGGCCAAGGGAACCGTCGCAGCACTCAAGCCCAGTCCCGCCCTCACCGTCCCGGAGAACATCACCGTCGCCGAGGCAAGCCAGCTATGTGCAGCCAAGCGTACCGACTGTGTTCTCGTCGTCGACGATGACGAGGGCCTCAGCGGTATATTCACCGCCAAGGACCTGGCATACCGAGTACGTTCTCTCGCCTTGGCTGCCTCAGTCCCACCAACCATCTCTACAGGTCACCGCAGAAGGTCTCGATCCTCACTCGACACAAGTCAGTCATATCATGACCCGCAGCCCCATGGTCACCCGTGACACCACCAGCGCAACAGAGGCTCTTCAGCTCATGGTTCAACGACACTTTCGTCACCTGGTCAGTCCCTGAATACGTTCCCTTGATTCATCTCACCCTCGTATTCCGTTAGCCGGTTTGCAACGAGGAAGGAAATGTCGTCGGTTTGCTTGATATCACCAAAGTATTCCACGAGGCCCTCAACAAGGTCGAACGCAGCTCCTCCGCCTCAGAGAAACTCTACAATGCTCTCGCCGGTGTACAATCAGAGCTCGGCCCCGGCATGGCTTCAAATCCTCAAGCAGCAGCGATGCTCGCATACGTCGACGCTCTCCGTGAAAAGACCGCCTTACCCGATTTGACCACAGTCATGGACTCGCGCACGCAGCCAGCGACCGTCACCCCAAAGACTACCGTTCGCGAGGTCGCAAAGTTGATGAAGGAACGCAGAGTGACGGCCGTCTGCGTCATGGAAAATACGCCTGGCTCAGACACCGTACACCCCAAGATCGCTGGTATTTTCACCAGCAAGGATATCGTCCTCCGGGTCATCGCCGCTGGTTTGGATGCTGGCATTTGCAGCGTCATCCGCGTCATGACTCCTCATCCCGACACCGCACCTCCGACGATGACTGCGCATGACGCGCTCAAGAAGATGCACAGTACGTACAGTTAATCTCCACTCTACGCCGCTGATGTATCCGTTCACAGATGGCCACTACCTCAATCTGCCTGTTGTGGAAGCTGACGGACGGCTTGTGGCAATCGTTGACGTACTCAAGCTCACGTATGCCACCCTTGAGCAGGTATGTCATCGTCACTCAGCCTTGTTTCCACGTCGTGTTGACTCGTGACAGATGAATACAATGAGTACGGAAGCAGCCGGCGAAAATGCTGACACGGAGGGTGGTCCAATGTGGGGTCGTTTCTTCGATTCCATTGGCGGTCAAGACGATACCGAATCCATGATATCAGGCTCGCACGGTCATACGGATGGTCATTCCATCTCAGCACATCGTCTTTCCCGCGCTCAGCAATCACCCTATCCCGAGGTCCATCCCAATGATTCCGCTTCCGTTGTTGACGACGACCACGAGTCTGCCCTTGACGCGTACCCGCGCAAGAAAGGTGCACATAATATCCCCAGCATCACCGGTGCCACCTCGACCGTGGCCATCGACGATGGCACCTACGTCTTCAAGTTCCGCACACCGGGTGGTCGGACGCACCGTTTCCAAGCAAGATACGACAGCGTCGAGATGCTTCGCGAGATTGTCTGTGGGAAACTTGCCACTGATCCGTTCTTTACTTCGTACGGCGGTGATCCCGACCAAAAGCCCGACCCAACAGACTTTACATTGTCTTACACGGACGCCGATGGGGATACGGTACTGATCACAAGCGATAGCGATATTGCTGATGCCGTCAAGATCGCACGCACGGCGGGCTCGGATCGCGTCGTATTGTTCATCCAAGGGGGTAAACATTGGGAGACAACAGCCCCTGACAAGAGTGAATCCAGAGCCGCCGAGGTCACGCCTCCGCCGCAAGAGGTGGTCAAGACGGCCGAGAAGCCAGAGACCGTCCCAGAACAACCTGTTACCCCACCCCCACCCCCCCAGCCTTACACGCCACCGCAGCAGGAGCTCGTTTTGGGTGTTCCCAAGGACCTGTTGCTTCCTGCAAGTATAGGCGCACTCGCCGTCGTGATTCTCACCATCTTCACCATCTCACGCCTGACGCGCGATTAGAGGAACGAGGGAAGGGAAGGGGCGACAAGTCGAGGCGGTTTTCATTGGCTCTCTATGCCCTCATATTCATTTTATCCCATCTTTTGTTGATCGGTTTTGCCATTGATGATATTTCGCTGACTTGTGGGAGTTTATTTTTTCTACCGTACATGTTGCATCCGTTCCAGCCGGGCGATCTCACTCGTTTGCGTATACGATTTTTGCAGGATGTTCCTTTTTCACGAAACGACCCCCGCATGGCGAATGTCCTCGATGAGTAATGGAATCAAGTTCTAGACGACCATATCCCGGCTCCCGGAGTTCCGGCAGAAAGATCAAGTGGGCAATCTCCCAGCCCACGACCGCCTATAAATTCGCCTGCCAGTCATGACACTGGGGCTGTTTCGTCTCTAAATGTCGTCTGTATCAGGTCTTAGACTCGCCCGGCTCTTTGACGAAGTCAAGTGCGACATCCTCGCAAAGAACCCAGAGGCTGACAATGCGCTCAAGTTCCAAGAAGTATCGAGAGCCTTTATCTGTGGGTACCCGTGCTGTATACCTTTCTGACCATTGAACCGACGCCCGTTCATCGGCGGCAGCGGACACTCTCACAGGTAGAGACCAACACTGCTCGAACGACGGAATCGATCGAACTGACATCCGAGCTGAACAGCCCCGACGAAAGCTATGAGCGAATACGCGCTCCGCGCCTCGCTCGGCGACGATGTCTACCTCGATGAATCCACCGCCGCCTTCGAGGCACACATCGCCAAGATAACCGGCAAGGAAGCCGCTCTGTTCCTCCCTTCTGGAACCATGTCCAACCAGGTTGGTCTGCGGACGCACCTCCAGCAGCCGCCTCATTCTGTCATCACTGATGCGCGTGCCCACGTCTATCGGTGAGCGTATGAGTTCGTTTTCGCGCGTCGTGTACTCATAGTAGTTAGCATGGAGGCTGGTGGCATTGCGTTCCACTCGCAGGCCAACAACGTTCCCATCTTTCCCTCGAACGGTGCGTCTTGATAAAAATGAAGACGTTAGAATGGTAGCTACAGCGTTGACTTGATAGGCCATCACCTGACGTGGTCAGACATTGAGCCATGCGTCATCTCTGGCACAGATGTGCACCTGTAAGGTCCCGTTCCAAGTTGGCCGGAAGCAAATCTCACTTTAATTTGACCATATTTAGCGCGCCGACGCGGGTCATTTCGCTGGAGAATACGTTGAACGGGACCATCATCCCTCAAAAGGACGTGGTGGAGATCTCCAAGAATGCACAGGCTCGGGGCATTATCATGCACCTTGATGGAGCACGTGTCTGGCATGTCGCTGCTGAGACAGGACTGTCCATGAAAGAAATCTGTGACCCCTTTGACTCTGTTAGCCTATGCCTTTCCAAGGGTCTAGGTAGGATCTGGTCTACTTTTGTTTTCGCCTGCATGACGGTCCTGACTGCCTATCCCCAGGAGCACCCATCGGTTCCTGTTTAGTTGGTACGACGGCCTTCATCACCAAGGCACGATGGTTCAGGAAGCTCTTCGGCGGCGGAATGCGTCAGACGGGTTACATGGTTGGCTGCGCCGCCTACGCGCTCACGCACAACTTTCCCCTTCTCCCACGTGTTCATGCGCTCGCTAAGCGCATGCAACAGGGTCTCGAAGCTATCGGAGTTGGGATTCTAAGTCCTGCCGAAACCTGCATGGTGCGTTGCCTGACGTTTGTGCTTACGATCAGAACGATAAAATCTGACGATCGGCAACAAGATGTTTTACGACCCATCTACCATTGGCGTGGAGTATTGGGAGGTCATCGAGCGTGCCGCCGCGCTTGAAAAACCCATCAAGGTCAACTCGTCTCGCCTCGTAGTGCACATCCAGACTTCTCCCGAGGCAGTGGAGGATTTCCTTGATCTCATGAGGACACTGAAGGAAGAGAAGGCAAAGGCTGGCTGGACGCCCAACCAAGCAGCGCCGAGAAAGCAGAATCCCTTCCGGGATATATATGTCAAGGCTACCAGGCCAAACTAGACGAGTAGTGGCAGTCCATAAATGAAACTGGTTTGTGTATATCTTGTGTGTTGGTGCCGTTCGACGGCTCGGCATCTGGAATGTATTCGTGGCTTCGCCCAACCATAGGAGCCTACTCTCCAAAAGTTGGGTTATTGGAACACAGGCATCACGGGATGGTTCACGAAGGACCGCGTGCAATGTCAATGTGTTGCGCAAGGGCAAGAATGATAAACAGGAAAGAGAGGGTATAATTTTATGAAACAAAGTGACTCACGCGGTGAGCGGAGTAGAAATTCACACCTCACTCTTACCTTACAACCTCGCGATGGGATGTGATGACAGATATTCCAACAAACACACGATTCGTCGAATCGACGTAAACTTCCCCGTTAACAAGTGATCTTAACCCTTGCCTACGTACCGTTGTCTTTCGTATTCTCTCCAAAGAGACTTGAAGATCGTTTTCCCACCAGAATCCAGTGCGGACATCATCAAAGCATCCCGACTGTGCTCCCCCACCATCTCGCACAGAGCAAACAATCCTGGCTCAAGTTCCCTCCTCGTCTCTGCATTGATGATACACAGTGGATCGTTGAACGCGTCCACGTACGCGACAAGGACATACAACGCGTGTTTCGAAAACGGCTTCGCGAGGGATTCTGCCTTCTGCGATTCAAGGGATGCCGATGGGTGCGCATAGGTGTGTGTTCTCGGAACGGTTTTGATTGTCAAAGAGGTGAGGAGACGGGCAAGGGCGCGCGCTTCGCCAGTGGATAGTGGTTGGGAGGCGGATAGCCACGATGGGAACGTGTCTGTGACGATTTTGCTTTGTTTTGCACCGAGCTGGGGACGTATCTTCCGGTTGAGCATGATCAACTGGCGAAGGACAAGGCTAAGGTGAGGGAGGGTGTGCACGACAACATCGCGTCGCAGTCGAATGAGTGCACCAATGATAGTGATAATGTGGTGGAAGATAGAGAACGCGGTCGTAGCGTCGTGCTCTGGTGATCCAGAAAGTATTTTGTTAAGGAGTGACCATATACTACCGAGGTCCACGGAGCGAACGGCTGCCGGCTGTGATTCGACATCAGCAGAGCGGCCCAAAATTCCTTGAGAATGCGCACCCGGTCTGAACAGTGCTTTGCAATAAATTCCAAGCACTGGATTTTTAGGGGTGATGAACCCCCATGAATCTCCTCTCGGTCAGCGAACAGATTGAGGCAGCGTGTCACAAAGTTCTGAATAACCCTCAGCGTACCTATGAACGTGCATCAGTAACACGAAAACGTTACTTGAAAGATCAAATCTACCTTGCGGTGCGTCGTGCAACACAACCTTACCGAGGCGAATTAAGCGTTCACACTGGCCCGCCTGGAGTCCGCTTCCTCCGATCGCTTCCGCCACGATATTTAATATGTAAGAAAAGTCTTCGACGGACAACTTCTTCGAAGCTTGTGCGACGCAAGGGTCCATAATGTCAACTTTTCACGATAGAGTTAGAAGCACGAGATAGAAGCAAAAGAGGAGCAAGACTCACTGTCAGTACCCTGTTTGCTGCCGTTGACCATGTAGAAACCGACAAGGACATCAAGGTAGACACGATGTGACTCTTCAGGAACACACCGGAGCTCCTCAAACAGAAGCCCGAGGACATCTGAACAAATCTCGGAGTTCGGCATAGCAACATGTCCATTGTGAATCGTTGATGTCGCCAATTTCAGCCCAAACGAAACTGAAGCAACTTGTGCTAGAAGAGTCTCAGGATCAGTGTCTATGGACCCCCTGATGCACGCACAAGGCATTCCTAGCCATCGCGCCAACGACAAGGTGCGGGACCATGCTTTGATTCGCTCACTTGAGAGGGATTGATTGAGGTCCGTAGTGTCTCTTCCCACTCGTCTTCGAGCGTGCAGGGAAAGGGCGGACTCAAGAGCTTCGAAAAGTGTCTTCAGCGCGCGTTTAACCGGATCGGGAAGGCTACAGTGTGTTCACGTATGAGTAGCGCAGAATTTATCAAGGGACCGTACCTAGCGGGATCGAAGTCACCCGTCAAACGCTCAATGAAACTGAGAACGCTCGACTGAACGACCATATGTGTCCATGTCTCCTGAGAAACTGGCCGTGAGAACGGTCTAGCGGCTGTAAGAGTAGATATGACGCTGGAGATGGGTGCTATTGATTCCGCTTCCCGTGAGCGCATGAGGTTCCTATAGAGGGGTCATTTCCAGCATGCATGGAGAGTAGGGCGGAACGCACACAATGTGTAGTTGTATCAAATCAAGGGTAACGCGTGTGAGTGCCTCTGAAAGGGAGGCTACACACGACGGAGAGCTGAGTAGATGGTTGACAAAATCCAAGGAAGTCTTTATACGTGATCTGAATGAGCACGATGCAAAGCATGTATTTAAAACTCACGGTATGGCTGGGTGTGTTCAAAAGTCCCATGCGCTGCAAAAAGATCCGAACGAACATCAGCTGGCGAGACCATTTCTTCAGCTCCTCTGCTGGCACGCCATCATCCGTTTCCTCTGCACCAAATTTCTCCCAATGTCTCGCATTACTTCTATTGGGATCTTTACCCATCGTTTCGTTCCTTTGCCCCCTTGCACCTTCTAACACTTTGCAGATTTGAATGTCTCCAGCTGCTGCTCTCTTGACCAGTTCGGCACGCACGGGACGAGTGAAGTACTCTGTAGGTAGATGATGGAGGAGCCTGTATACGTTGCATGCGGGGGTGAGTTCGGTTTGAGCTATTGCGGCTGCATGCGAAGACGATTCAATCACAGCGGCAGGAATCCAATGAGAAGAGAGTGGTGCAGTTAGTGTCAATATGGATGACAGAAATACGGCTGTTGAACCGAACTTAGAGTAATATGGACCCGGTGGAGGAAGTAACGAACCTCGGATGTTATGTAGTTCCCAGAACTGTGCATTTCGGAAGAGACGGAGAAGAATACCACGTAATGAGATGATAACATCGCCTTGTTGCATGTCAACCACAACGGGGCAATCTCGTGTATCCTCATCGGACGGCTCAAGAGACACGAAGGGAAACAGCGAGGTCAATCTCTCAAGGTTTTCCGTTGAGGCCAGCATGCTATAAAACACCAAACGGTCAGGGAAGGTGCTCGCACCTCTGCCTTCGTACAGAGGCTCACTTACTCGAGAATGTCGATCCACCTATCCGTTAATACATACAAGACCGCGAGGCCCAAGTTATCGCGGGTGAGAGCGGCCGATACACCAGACCACTTTAATTTGCACAAGGGCCGAGCTGTGATGATGTCAAGTATCGTGGTGAAGATTGGTTGTGTCTCCATTTGTTTTTGAAATTCGTGACTGTGTCTATACCAGGTATGCCAAAGGAGAGTCCGAATCTAGAACAGAAGTAGTAAGAAACATGAGATAGGAAGCCAAGGGCCACATTGAGTAGCCCACGTACAGTTTCGAGGACCAGCTCTGGATCTGACGCCTGGTCCTGCGCAACATCCAACAGTGTTCGTACGTTTACTTCCGTGAGTCTGTCGCAATCGCCAAGTAGAGAAGATGTCCTCGCACGAACATCGTACAGAAATCGAAGGGTGGCGGACGCCACAATGTGAGTAAAAGGCGCGGAGAGAGGGCCTTCCTCGGTGGCTTGCTTTCGTTTCTTGTCATTTCTGTCTTTCATCGTGTCACGTTCCTCTCCTCTCCTCACCTTCAGACAATCCCAAGTGATGGCCCACCCCAACTCTCCAACATCGTCCCATGAATGTTCCAAAGAATACTCCCCACACTTGTCGTAGGCAGTTGTGGGTAGATTGGACAGAATTGTCCCCGCGACCTGGCTTGTGTAGGAGAACACTCGAGCCTGAACCAGTATTGATCTTGTCCCGCGTCTGCTGTTATCCGCGTCCTCGGCAACCTTCCGCTTTTTAGTAGCCCTTTCCTCTCCTTGGTGTGTGCCCTTGAAAGTCTTCCAAGCATTCTCGACTGCCTGAAGTACAGCGACTGCCAGAGGTGCAATCTGAGTGGGTATCAATGATGTGCGGAGGGCATGTGCAAGAGCAGGCAGGTGGTATGCAAGAGGGAAAGTGCTCTTCGTGGCCAAAGACATGGATGTCGGAGAGGGCGAAGATGCGTAGCTAACAGCCACAGCGCCCAGAAGGGCCAATGCGTATGTGTGTACTGTGCGTGTCTTGGTATGGTATTGGAGGACACGGGTAAGGAATTCTGAGGCTTTTGTCATTACGAGGGGGAGTAGCGGCGGTGGAAGCTGGTAATAAGGTCAGACAAGCCTGGAACCGCAAAGGTGTACGAAGTCACGCACATTGATTAAAGCGGAAAGTATTCTCTCCAATACAGATCCCACCAAGTCGTACTCGATCTGAACAAGCACGCCCAAAAGTTGCGTAGAATGAACTGCTAGTTCTGCTCGAGAGTCTGCTCTCATGCGTCAAGTGTGAAAAAGTACCATATCGCCAACTTACCCTTGGAAGAAACACCCACAGTTTCCAACACCTCAATAGCTTTGTCCCTCGCCTCGTCCAAAGCAAACTCCTCTCCGTGTTTGCCGTTCGTCGCGTGCGTATGTACGCCACGGATGGAGTGGGGGACGAGGAGGCGCTCTTTCTCTACAATCCCAAAAATGCCAATAACGGACCTCCACTTCTCCACTTCAAGGGCATCTTGAAGGCTTGCAGAACACCAGATTAGGGTCCAACACCTTTCTACAAATTCCATTCCTCTTTTCCTAACTTCTTCTTTTCCGCCGACAGCGGTGGATGCAGAGACAAAGAGCGCAGATCTATGTTTGTGTGTCGCGCTCAGGAAAGAGGTGAAGAGTCTCGGGAGAACGGGCAGGAGCGAGGAAATGAGACTTTCCGATGAGGAAAAGGCAGAAAACAGTGTATCAAGCGGCTGTTTGAGGGCCTCGAGAGAGAAGAGCGTATCTGTGCCTGCAGCATATATACTGTCTTGGAGCTGTTTTACAGATGATGGACTGGCAGGGGAAGGACTGGTGAAGGTGGCGCAAAGCCAGGAAGAAAGGTGGGTGTTAAGAAATGAGCAGTAGAGCTGGATGGTTATGGGAGAGATTCAGCCTTGAGATCCCCAACAATAAGACACTCACTTTTTTCTTGTTCCCTGCATTTGCAAGTGCGTTCATGTATGCGCCGACAACAGCCGAACAGGTCCAACCCAAATCATCGTCGACGCGCTCCCACTCCGCACAGGCTTCGAAAACGATACCGAGACACTCCCCCAGCGCATCAACACTAAACTTCTTTTCTGCCAAGGGCCAAAGAACCGCAAGCACAACTCGGGCTGGGGCGAGTACTTGCGAGGAATGAAAGGCGACCAACTCGACGACGATTGTGTCGAGTTGAATTCGGTTCAGCAAGGGAAGGAGCCACGTCTTTATGGGTCGCGCGGCAGTTGGAGGTGGGGTAGTCAGGATATTGCAAAGCAGTGCCCAATACCTAGAATCTGCGATGGGATCCGAGGCAGAATTCATAGCCCTTTCCCGCCTTGTCTTCTTTGCTTGTCCGAACTGGGTGAGTATCCATTCTCCGATGACTTCACCCTTACTTGCCGCACCGAAAGACGAATCTGACCAAGCAAGAGAGGCTACTTCGATCTTAGAGGGTCCTAGACTAGATGGTGGGTCGGTAGATGATTTAAGATGGCGCACGAGGGCATGGACAGAGTGTGTGGTATTCGTCATGTGCGAATGTTGAAGGTTGTGAGCAACTATGCGCCGAGGACTGTAGCATGAAATCGGGGGAAAAGTGCTCCTGGATGCTCCCCTGTTGATCCCGCCCAGCTGACACGGGTTAGGCAAGGGCTGCGACCTTGGTTCCAGGTGGTGAGATTTAAGCCTTCAACGGCCAGCCAGTATGTAGCTAACATTCCAAACTTGTACACAACTAGATTAAGAAGTATGCGACCATCAGAATGACAAAAAAAAGTTTGAAGCTGAGTTTATCCATGGATATCAACACATCAAACCTCCAAGGACTTGTTTCCAGTTGACCAGTGTCTATGTAATCATACATTCTAGATCAGATCCACTCCAATGACCGTGCTAACTTTTTAGAATTTGTTAAATAAACTCAAAACCTTCTACTGGTTGCCACTCATCTTCAGCCGTTGGGACAATGTCAAATAGCCTTGAGAAGCAGGGTGTATGTGGCACAGAGAAATGCTGATAAGGGTTTGTTGCAGATATTTTTGTACCACAGCGGTAGCAAAAGTGAGTTCCACATTTGGCACAGGTCATCTGCGAGGCTTGTGATCAGCAACAAGTGTTTGGTGATGCGTGGTGCTGGGTACTGCAAATGATTGGGACAATAGCAAAGGGCATGCACCACGAGGATCTGCCTGACGTGGATATGGAGTACGCACATGATTACAACCTATTGATTTCTCGACTCTTATTTCACAACCGGGACAAGCCATCGTGCTCGAATCCATCCATTTCTTGTTTTCTTGTTCTTCCTCATGCTGCCTCACGAGTTTCAGCACATTACTGCGACCGTATCGGCGTTCTATCGCACGGCGATCAGAGGAATCTGGCAGGGCTGAGAGGTAGTCAAGAATAAATCGGGAAGCGAGAGGAAGCGGGCAAGGAGTGAGAGGTCCGTGCCTGGTAGCGATGGTAAGGAGAAGCGCAAAGATGATGCTTAAAGGCATACCAAGTGCGCCTGCAAAAAGCACAAAAAGAGTAACCGCATGCAGTGCAGGTGCGCAGGCGTGCCCAG
>JBBPLN010000009.1:0-83768 GCA_038089815.1 Sutorius eximius | reverse complement strand
CGTGCTGTCGTTGGACGATGCCATGGGGAATCCAGACTCGCCTGAGCGTCGCTCGGCATTTAGAAGGTTAAGGAGCACTGTCACTTTTAGACGCCCTCGTCCTGTACCTGAGGAGCATTCTTCACGGATGGCAGCGGGGCAATGGACGCGAGTGTGTTCTCTTTCATATGGATTATCAGACATAGTACATCCAACGTATCATTAATACTCATGCACTGTAGCGAAGGATCACGCTTGGTCGTCCGCGGAATCGGAACAGAAATCCTCTTGGCGACAGATCAAACTATGGAGACTCAGAGGAAAGAAGCCACGTGTGTTTTCTTTCTGCTTATCATGTATTGTATTATGACACCTCGTTGTAGGCAGAATGGACGAACAGTCGATCTCGATCCTCTGCAGAGGGGGACCGTCTCATGGTGCGTGCTCTCCAGAGTCTTACACACCAAAACTGTGGGGCTCACTCCTAGATCGTAATAGCAACGGCCACGCAAGCTCACCTTCAAGATTTCCATCCCAATCCCTGCATGGATGTCTCGGCTCTGGTACCGGAGACCCATTGATGTAGGCCGGTAGCTCGATACCCGTATTCACATGGATACCATTCCGTACTAAGACTTACTGTATATCATAACACTATTAGCATTGCGAATTCTGATTTGTACGATTTGTGGTCGAGCTTGCTAGGTCTCGACGGTCACTGGTGACTGGGTACATGCTGAATATTGCTGGGATTGGATGCCCATGGGACTTAAATCGAGCAGTGTCTGCCTAGAATTGGCAGGGACGTCCAAAAAGATGTAATTATGTGACGATATTGACCGTTTTACTCTGAGGGGACTTAACATTAGTTTGAACAACCTCCTGCCATGCAGTGAATCCTCGGAAGCAACATTCCAAAATAAAGCCCCCTCTGTAGGGCATTTGCTTTCTTGCCGTAGATACTCGCCTCTTGGATGTCATGTTCCTGATGACACCAAAGTTACAACGAGGTAACCAAACTGCCGGAGCTAGATGATTAATGGCACTTGGCAAGGCAATGTGGTCGAGCAAGTGAGGGCACGATCACATTGGGCTACTCTTGCACGGCCACTGCTATCGTGAGCGCACGGAAAATGTTATCAGTGGCT
Organism: Sutorius eximius; assembly: GCA_038089815.1. Taxonomy (NCBI): domain Eukaryota; kingdom Fungi; phylum Basidiomycota; class Agaricomycetes; order Boletales; family Boletaceae; genus Sutorius; species Sutorius eximius. Next base: position 82,641 of record JBBPLN010000009.1, on the reverse strand, counting down.
TGGTTTTGTGAGGAATATCGCCCATGTAGCACGACCGCACCGGGTCACACGGTAGTTAGACCACAGTGCGTCAGCAGAGAAACGATTGTAAGGCGACGAGCAGTCCAGGGACCCAAACGCGAGCGAGAAGTGCGTCGTTCCCTTCGGAAAGTATTCAGTGTCAATCAGAAAGACGAATGGAACGGTACTGATTATGTATCGTCTCAATGTCCACCAGCTCTGGAACCCGGATGTTTAGTTGTGGTCGTGCATAAATTCCATTTAGAATCCCAAGGTCGTACAAACCTACGTCCACCTGTCCCATGAATAGCACACGTGAAGATACGGATGCTACCCGCCACGAAAGTAGTATGCAGGGTTCGAGTTCCCATACATGGCCTCGAGCTATATTATCCAAAATTGCCGGTACTGCCTCTCCAATAGCATCATGGGATGCGCATGCTTTGCATGGCGTATGTTGAAACTGGTATTAATGCCGATTGTGGGCTACTTCGTTCTGCAGCGTATGTCGTGTGTGGATTTAATGCCACTCGCGGACCTGTCGAGAAATGAGTCCTACGACCAAGGTATGAGTGACAAGCCGCCGCTGACATTACCATTAGCAACGACGGCAAGTTTCACCCAAGTTGATTGCTTGTCGGGTATTTGGGACAAAGGCTCTGGTCCGGACTAAGGGTTCAAGACACGAAGCGCCTTGCCATCCAAATCGAGAACACGGAAATGTGTTTAGGCAAATTGAGCGTCAGTGTTACAGTAACCACCCCCACCTCTTTCATTCATTCCCCGAACCCCGTAGTTGAGCCTCATTGTTGAGGATGTCATTGACAGAGGCCGGTGCGCGGCAAACCTGTGAAGTAGATGACTTGGATGCTAACATTTCAGCAAGGACCAACGATAACACTCGAAACTGGTGATGCTGGCAGAGTGTGGGCGGTTGAATTCCACCGCGATGGGGAGCACATTTTCACGGGGAGCGGCAACCGAATCCATCGATTGCTACTCAAAGATGGTCAAGAGGTCTGGAGGGAAATGGAAATAGACCTGAATTCTATTTCTGCCTCGAGGAACCGCAAGCTGATGGTCTGCGGGACCCAGAATAATGGTGCAAGCGTGTGGAATACGGAGACGGATGAAAAGGTCATTGATGTGGAGGGCAGCCAAAGGGTAACTGCGGTGGAGGTTTCTCCAGATTCAACCAGGTTCGTGACCGGAACTAGAGTGGACGACGACACATGCACGGCGAGCATTTGGGACATAGAGACCGGAGAGAGACTCGTTGGGCCACTCCGACATGACAGTGACATCAACGGAATCAAGTTCTCGCCAAACGGAGAGCGAGTCGCCACCGTCTGCAGCAAAGGTCACTCGATCCGCATCTTCAACAGTCGCAATGGTGATGAGCTGGTCACCGTCAACACTGACTCGCCGTATGGATTGGCACTCACTCCGCTCGCATGGTCGAACGACGGTCAGCAAATTTTTGCGACGTCACTCGACAATAAAGTCAAGTCTTTCGCTTCATCCACTGGGACCCAGCTCGCCGAGTCGTCCACTCTCGGTGACGTCAGGTCTATTGCCCTAGCAGCAAATGGCAAGTTCATTGCGGCCATCACACTTACCGATTCGATATCGTTCTTGGACACATCGACTCTCGCTCAAATTGGTGACCCTATCGACCTGGGCAGCGGGAGCTCGTGTGCGATTGCCATCTCTCCTGATGGTAACCATCTAGCGAACGGAGAAGATAACGGGAAAATCACTCTTCGTGACCTCAGCCATATCCTCCCTGACTCGTACGGTCCATTTCATGTGAGCGATTCACTACTCGCGACAAATTGCTACGTCGAACAAGTATCATTCTGTCTCCCACGCACTTTTAGGCCTCTTCTGCCAATCCCGAGGGTGACTCTAACCCGGTACGGGTTCCCTGTCCGGTCACTACGATGTGTTTTGCTGACTCTCGTGTACATGCACAGGCAGAACCCGGCAAATCGGGTGATCTCGAGGTGCGGTTTGTTCATTTTTTCCGCTCGGAATAAGTTTTTTATGACAGCGCAGGTCGAAGTGCCGTCCGACGCACCTGGCCCTCAATTCAACTTTGAGGAGGTTCGTTATTACCGAAATTTCTTTCCCCAGTGTTGACCTAACTGTAGCCATCATCCCCTGTGCCCTCCTCTCATCCCGAGGCCGAGGCATCACGGGTTGGCGCATCCCGTGGGACAGCCACATACCCTCCGAAGCCACTCTCAGAGGGAAACGGCTATTCCGCCATGGCGTCCGAGGGCATTCAAATGTTCAAAAGGTTTTTGCACATGAGGAAAACGAAGGGCAACGAGGACTCCGCTTCCCCTAAGCAATCTTCCTCTCAATCGCCACCAAGAGCTCGTGCCACGCACGAAGGGCCTTCGCGGATGGCTGCCGCTCAACGCGTACGAGTGAGCACTGTTCCTCGGTAGATTATCATGTGCGGTGTGTCAACCCCGTTACCGCAGCGAGCGGTCGCAAAGCCCGTCGTAAAGAAAGATGTTCGTTATCCCTCCACTTCATGCGCAGGTACTCATTAAACGTGCCAGCCTAAGTCATCTTCCAAGACCAGTCACAGAGGCGATCCGAACAAGGATGCTTCACAACGCAAACAAGGTGCTGCAGATCCAAAGGAGTCCAGCCCCGTGTGTTCCTCCTTGGGATTATACAGTGCCATGAAAGCTCACCTTCTTCCAGACACAAGCGAATGATCCAGCGTCTCAACCCTCTGCCGAAGGGGTACAGTTCACAGTGCGTATATTCCTTACGCTGATACCACGAATCTTACGTTGGATCACTTTAGCGAGAATCGGGAAAGGCTATCTTCAGGTTTTCGATCGCATTTCCCGCATGGATGTGTTGTGGGTCAAGTAATGGAGATGTGACCCATTCATCCGGGTGATCTAGAGGACGTATGTAACATTCTCAACCATGTCCATGTTTACACCGTTCCTTTTTTTTTTCGTGTTTGGAACACTTCGCAGCAATGTCATTGACACGAATCGAGTCCCGATGTATCTATCTATTTCCACCTGCATACATGAACCTCAGGACCAAGACCCGCGACCCGCAGCCCGTCACCTTTACCTTATTGCCCTTGTGCAGGGATCAGATCTTAAGGACGGATTGCCTGGAAACCGCTTGTCCAGTGACCGGTCCATGGATGCCCAAGTGTCATCGTCGATAGTACCAGTTTCGTGTCCAGAACCAGTACTGCCATCCCGGTCCCTCGGTGCACCGACGACATATTTGCAGGTTTACCACCGGGAGATTCAATTGTATGCATCCTGTACAAGTCGCTGAAGCACCAGATTTTGCACTCCAGCATCAATTTACGTCATCGGAAGAGGACTCCACCCCGCCGCTTCTCCATCGTCGAAGGACGTCTCGTCAATTGATCGCTGTGCCGATGGGATACACACGCACGATGTTCCGTATAGCGTGCGCCGCGGTACCGGATATGGTCTGCAATCACGACGAACAATATGACACGGTTCGAGTTCGTATGATACGCACTATCGTTTTCCATCTTGTACAAATTCCACTAGGGTATGTATGAGTGCCCGTCCCTCTTTCCGCCTTCTCCAGAATATGTATGTGTCTTCTGCGCCTAACGCAGGCCCGATAACATTCACTACGATTCGGTTCGTGCTTTCATTGCCAGGATCCCAGAGCACTCGCAAATCCACGAAGAGTTCGATAACTAGAGAAGGTTTCTCCAGTGTCCATCGCTTGCCCGGTCATCGCAACAAGATCCCGAGCCATCAGACTCTGATAGGTTAGGAATATACGCCAGGCATGGCCGATCATGACCTAAAAGGAGAACCTTAACCGGACCTATGTCAACCTCATGCGAGCTGGGACTCTTGGAGGCATTCAGGGTGATCCACCGGATCCTGCAAGGACGACCACTTGTTCTGTGAGTAACTATTTTCAGTGTCACCACTCTGGCCAACGCTGTGACATCACGGAAGGTTAGGTCCAAAGAGTTGAATAACTCGATGCGATATCGCCCCGCCCGAACGATGGCAACTCCAAGATTGTGCGCCTGAACGTATAACCCACGTAGACCTAGTTCTTAGTACGAGGGTACAAGTGCAATAAATAGATACGGCCTCCGGAATCTCAGTTGAAACGGGATTAGGCATTGGTACATCATGGGTGGAAGGCAAACGCCCGGCTATTCATGCCCCTCCTTGCTTTGCTGTCTAAACTGTTTTGCCCACTAGTTCCTCGATCAGCCCTGGGGACAAAAGTGCAAGGTGGACGTTCGTACCAACATCGAAGGTATTGGGCGATCGGGAAGAACGTGCCGGGTCTGTCCGCGCTAGCCATGAGCAACAAATCGGGGAACGAAAAAACGCTTCCTCACCTCTCGTTCTGCGCTGACAGACCATACGCCGTATGCAATGGCAAGGATGCCAGTCATAGTAATCGCCGTGTTGCTTGCCCAATTCGCAGGACGTGTCCACCATCCACCTGTCGGTTACTGTCAGTAAAACCGTGGTGAGGATGCTTCAGTCTTACACACCTGCTGGGGACCACACATGTTTTGGGTACGGATAACGCGCTCCCCCTCCCTGAAAGAGGCATGAGACCTGGAAAACGATGGACCAATGCCGGCAACCTACCATGATTGAGATATTGGTTTGTGGAATACGCTTCAAAGCGGTTGAGAATGAATGAAAAAAGTAACCCTAACCTTAGGCCAGTAACCAGCTCATATTATGTCAGACGACAAATTTATCCGGCCGCGTTTCCCCTGCTCCATGTTTGCACAGGACAGACACAACGAAAGTCTCCCGTGTTTGGTACGGCGCGAAAAATCACTGTCAAAGTTCTCCAAAGGCCTTCTCCACGTCATCACATGTGGTGATATCTAAGGATCATGGGGCTATTCTGGTATCTTATCCCACTGCCAATTTGGTCCGTTGTGGAAACTGGTCTTGACATGCGAAGAGTCAGGCTCACAATAGTCCACGCGTCAACTGACTCCTGAACGTCTATCCTGGTCTCTCTGCCGCGTCTAGCACTGTGTTAGCCATTGCAAGGTTGCGTCACTACAAGAATGACAACGTTGTTATCAGGCTTGCCTACGCATTGCAACTGCTTCGGGAAGCCTCGTGATCATCGTGCGGCGTCACTACTGTTGTGAACGTTGCCCTCTACATCACCCAGATCATTTGATGGTTGAAAGTGCTCCACGTCCTTGAATGTCCGTCTATGCTCACTAATGCCCACAACTATGATCGTTCTTTGCCAAAGCTGTCTTTGTTTTGCGCCGAGTGATCATTGGGAACTTTTTCGGCACCTTAGTGCTATCCAAGGCCTCATAAGTGGCAAAACCACTGAAACCCATGTGTTCGGTATATCCATCGCCTTTCGAACCGTCACGGTCATCGGACACGAGGCTTCCAATTTGACTTTTTTCGTCAGCAGCCTGCCACCGAGGTGGAGCAAACAAAAATAGACCATATGGTCCCCTCTGACCTTTGCTCTTCATATTTTGGACATGAGCGTCAGCGTTAATGGTTCTTTGCACACCAGTGCCCGTGGTCTTATAACAGGAGGTCATTCAGTGGAAGCATGACTCTCTAACATCCCCACGGCTTGAATGCCAGTATGTCCTCCGAGGTCGCTTCCCTTGAGAGCATACAATTTTCCAGCTATATTTCCGGTGAGTGGGGGCCGTCGAGGGCCATGGCCTGGGGGCGCTAGGGCATTCCCGAACCATTACCTCCTTACTAATTCGCCAACTGTGCAGTTGCTACTGCGGTAGCAGTCCTTGATGACTACAGTATGCCTCTCGATTACCATTCTGCAGCTATTGACACTTTTTCCCAGTCCTCACCATTTTGCGCGAGGTAAGTGCAGTTGATAATCTTACTCTTAACTTGCTCCGAACAAGGGTACAGGTAGAGCTGATATGGGTACGTGCGAACATCCCTTGAAAGGATTCCCATCAGCTCTTCCTAGATGAAACCCTGGTCTACAATGTCTACGCTCTTCATGGTGGTACGTGAACGAACTTCTTTGTTGCCTTGAGTTGACTCGTATTGTTATGCCAGGCGCGTTACATGGGACTAGTTCTTGCGTTGTATGTTATGAGCTTCACACGGATCATTCAGACTGCTCATCGAGGATATCAGTTTTAGTGGACTAGGTATGCCATGTTTATTCCTCGGGGATCGATCACCAATCATCTTTGGAAGCCTCAGGTACCGGCGTTTTTTCCATGTCCGAAATGGTTAGCCATTCGTTTCCGATCGAATCTTGGTTGAATTATTTCTAGGCGTGAGTGTGATCCCTTATAACTGTTGACGAAAGTGATTCACAGTTATATTCGATTCTTGTAAAACAACAGATGTATGTCTGCACAACGTCATTCTTTAAGCTTTGCTGGTTAAACACTTCTCAGGTATTGTCATGGCTCAGCTTATCACATGGGCAAATGTGATTTATGTAGTGGCGACGCACGGTTCGTAGCTTTCGGACATTCTTGAGGGTACTGACGTATGACTCGAATATAGCGATCATGATTCTTCGTGTGTCGGCCATGTTCAATCGACCAAAAAGAGTAAAATACATCTTATTCTTTCTATACACCCTAATCGTGATCAATGTCATTGTGATCGCCTTCTTATGGGAAGGCCCTCATAGCGGCCTCGTTAGTGCGTATCCTGAATGCGTTTTTCGACCTCGTATTGACTTCGTCATATAATCAGTCCAGAGCGTCACTCTTCCCCTCCTTAACGTAGCTGTTTGCACCGCCCAATTCGGTCGCAGCAAGACCATCCTTGTCTACGATGGCATCCCGGGGTTGTTGTTCGATTTTCTGCTGATGACGCTAGTAATCTATCGCTTTTCCATTCATGCCATCGAAACAAGGAAAGTCTTCGGAAGACAGAATATTAACAAATACATGATGCTACTACTGGAGCACAGCGCACTCTACTTTTTCTTGTACGGATGCTCCTTTCTGGGTATGTTGTACTGAACGCCCATATGAACTGTAGGAACCTGGTCTACAAGGGACTTGCGATGGTATTGTTACTAGTGCCTTCGCCATCTGTGAGCAAATATCTGCACATTGACTCAGAGGGGTCCTAACATCCATGTAGATGTTGTTGCAATCGCTCATCACCCTATACTGCTATACTGTTCCATTCATGATCTATCCTCGACTTGTGCTTAGTTTGAGGGACCATAGGTCCGTCTCTGGTGGATTATACGTTGGCAGCGAAGCTTCAGGATACCTACGCTCGCACGGCCACTCTACATCCTCGAGTGGTCCCGTGTCCGATAATGATAATGGGGACTACGAGCTTTTGGGGATCATGCCCGTGCGATACGCAACGGAGTTGCTTAACTAGAGGGAACATTTAGCTTTTCGCCATGTCTTCAAGGTCCTTCTTTGTCTCCCCGAATGCGGGGAGATCTTGTTTGTGTCATATAATCTAGTGCGAAAGGCGGCACGTCCGTCGGCTGCAGTTCATCTCCTAAAGATGTTTGGAGTGAATTTCTCCCTTGTACCAGCCTCCCAAACAGTGTTTTATAGTGCACATCTTTCCGCAAGAAATACGACAACGTGTTCATCAACAGCTCGAAGCCGATGCTACTGATTGACTTCGACACTGTGGTCGCTCGCCAATTTACTATTGTGGAGGACTGCCCACCTTATCTACCCAACGACAATGACAATTCAGTCGACCTGTGTGTCTTCAAAACATTCCGATCCTCTCCAAGTCGACGGGTTGATTTATGTAACAAGTTACGCAAGCCTCGTGTTTGTTCAAAACAAGCCACACCTTCACGCCGGACCCCGAGGAACACCCTCGTCTTGCTCTTTTTGTAAACAAGCCCTCCTTTGCAGTGCTGAGAAGAAACAGACAGCAACATTTACAGCTATACTGCAATAGACTTGGAAGCGAGGTAGGACATCCACACACTGTTCGACCCTGAAAGCATGTATGGGAGGATTCTTTTGGCGGTAACCTCGATGTTCAAACATGGTAATCTGGTCTCGAACTCTTTACGCCTGATTTGGTCTCAAGATCATCGTTGTCCATTTCGAGGCAACTTCAGTCGGTGGGCAACGGTCATGCGCCCGACCGATGCGTTCGATTTCCCACATCCTGATTCGATGTCTGGCCATGAGGCGCCGAACATCGGCGCCCACACAGCTAAAAGATCGCAAATAAAGATGAGGTGACGTCCACACAGCAGTTGCTGCTCTCCCGCATTCACAGATACCCACATGACTTCAGTGCACCCGGGCATTGTATACCAAGGACATGGGAGACCAGATCCCGAATACCTCCGACTAGAGGAGGTGAGCGTGAAAGCGTGGGTTGTAGATGGTACGCCCTTATCTTTCACGTTCACTTTCTGATACCTCGGATACTTATGGCCAACTCTCGCGTGATGTAGTTTCCTCTCGGATAGTCCTCATCCAGACCTTTTACAATCCCTCCGATGAACCCACGGGACGGGCAAAGTACGTCTTCCCGCTCCCCGCAAGCTCAGCCGTCTGCGCTTTCGAACTAGAACTCGAAGATGGGTCGGTTATTATGGGGGAAGTAAAGGAAAAGGAAGAGGCTGCATTTGCGTTTAATCGCGCACTACAGCAAGGGAGGACCACAGCACTCGTCGAAAGCGTGACTGACGACAGTAAGCTCTATTAGCCCGATGATAAACCTTGATGTGGATGCATTTTTCGCCACCAGTATTCACGATCTCGGTTGGATCCATTCCCGCCACCACAAGAGTGACAGCTTACCTGACGGTGTGTATTGGTTTCATGCCCGCTCGGCCTGCGTAACCAACGGTCCGGATGTAGTTCGTCATGGACCTCTTGGATGAAGGATTACGGGACCACATTCGACTCCAACTCCCTATGTACCTTGCTGAACGCTACGGAACGCCACCTGCCGCAATGCACAATGCCTCCACTGCAGATACACAAACTCGCGTTTGTATCAGCGTCGACATACAGACGAGCGACGTCATACATGATATCCGAAGTCCTACACATCAGATCGCACTCCAACGCTATAAAGGACGATCTGGTCAAAAATCGCAGCGGCGTATGTCTGCAGTTTGGAAGTCGTCTGAATTCCTGACAGGCGACTTCGTGATTACCATCTATGCCGAAGGATTAGATAAGCCCAGGTGCTTCGCGGAGATACTCGGTGGGGGGGCGGCCTTGGACACGGAAGGTTCTACCGTTGCGATGCAGCTAACCCTTGTTCCGAAATTCCTAGCCCCGAAGGTCCCGACCCAGGAATATATTTTTCTCATTGATCGATCTGGTAGCATGTCGAACAAGCCAATTGAAATTGCCAAGCAAACTTTAAATATGCTGCTTCGGCTCCTACCTATATCACAGACGACGTTCAACATATTTAGTTTCGGAACAGAAGTAACGAGCCTGTGGCAGGGTAGTCGTGGGCTCGATCAGACATCCTTAATCGAAGCGGTATGGTTTCCTTTTCCGAGGTGTCATGAGTTGACGTCACGGCCGCAGACATCACACGTCACAGGCATGAGCGCCAATTATGGCGGAACAGAAATTCCGAAAGCCCTTCAGTCAGCACTGAACACCCGTGGGCGTGACCGTCCGACAGTTGTATTTCTACTAACCGATGGCCAAATCCAAGTGCGTCGCATAGCTTATAAACTACCTTGACCTGACGGAGTCTCTTTCAGAGGGATGAGCAACTGGATCCCTTCGTGGTCATTTCCAACGCCATTCGCAATTCGCCAACTCACGCACCCGTACGCCTATTTGTTCTAGGGATCGGAGATCAAGTGTCCTCCGATATATGCTACCGTCTTGCACGGACGGGGAACGGAGCATACCGCTTTGCACTTTCCGCAGAAGATATTATTGGAAAATGTGCCCGACTTCTGAATGCAGGACGGTCGAAGAATGTAGAACGGATTGATATAGATTGGGGATTCGATACCTCGAGTCCTCGTGCTCGTGCTTCCTCGTCAACTACATTGAACCTCCCTGCAGGTATCCCAGCGCTCGCCCCTCCACCGTCTGTGCAACAAGCGCCCCACTCACTGACAGAGATTTTCTCCGGCACTCGCTTCACGGTATTCGCAATAGCGTCATTTCGGACAAGTCCAAACACTGTTAGGCTGACTACTAAGCTGGACGGGGTTTCCGAGCCGCAAGAGTTGACTGTCAATGTAACAAAGGTGAAACCCTTTCGTGATACCAGCGAACATTCAGCTGTTCCCATGTTGCATGTTCTGGCTGCGCGGAGGCTCATCATGGGGTTGGATGATGGAGTGGGACCTCTTCCCATCCCAGCTCCAAGCGATGCTTTGTTAGTTTCCGAAGGCGATCTGCGCAAAGCTGGCATCGTTAGACTGGGTTTGGGTTACCAGCTTATCAGCAAACATACATCCTTCGTCGCCGTCCAGAAAGGCGATGAGAGGATAAGGAGCAGGGGTCGTGGAAACGGGAGCAAGGCGTGGATTCGATCGAGACTTCGTCAAACGGACTTGCATACTCGCGAGGATAATTCTGCCCAATCTCCCACTCTCCTCGACGATCTTATCACCACCGTATCCTCCTTCATCGCGTCCGTCTTTGGGTTCCAGAGCAGTGCAGTTGCATCGACAAGCGTGCCAAACTCAACTCCTCCCTCTCGTCCTCGGCATTCTCAGCAGCCGAGGTTACCAGGCGCTTATGAGGGTTCCAATTCCGGAATGACCGGAGACGATGAAAGTCGTGGACGCCGACCTACTCCCAGTCCAACGCGGAGTATTGCATCTCACCCCAGCGCCGACACCTTCTCCACTCTGAGCTCCATTGAAGGATCCTCGTGCAGCTCCTGCTGGACACCATCTCGCTCTCCAAGTCCCTCCCGTTTGTTCCACGACCGGGCACCGCGGGCTGATTCGCCTGACATCCTCCGTGACCCGAGTGCCAGGATTCCTGGAGCGATGAACGCCGGTCCCGATGCTCCTATGGCTGCCTCGAGTAGACCGATCCCAATGTCACGAGAGGTGTACGACCTCTTCCTCGAAATGGACGTCGACGGATCGTTCACGGCCACCCCTCTGCTCGCCCGGCTCGTTGGGAACGCAGTACTGGACAAGGCGGACGAGTTCGGAATCGACAGGAAGGTATGGGTGACTGTCGTCGTCGCTGCATACATGAAGATTCATCTACAAGTCGAACCAGACCTTGTGGAGTTGTTGTCAGAGAAAGCGAAAGAATTTGTAGAGGCAAGGGGTGCGGGAGCTTTTGAGGAGATGGTTCGTAAGGCGGATGCATTGTTGAGGCAATGAGCCTGTTAGCTTTGGGAAAATTGCAACGTTATGGCTACAGTTACCTGGTCTTCCCCCTTTATACTGTTTTCAAACAGAATATGTACACGTCATTTTGCAACCACGATCTTTTGTAGTAACGTTCGATGATGAGCCGGTCGAGGCTAAAGATATATCCATGCCGGGTCCTTCCGCGCGACAAAGAGTTATGTAAGCCATAAACTTCAACCGTTACACCCAAGTATCCGAGCGGTCATACCAGCGAGTTCCAGCATATACACTGATTCCAGACTTGTTTCCCGCATGTCCGAAGAGAACGGCCAAGTACCTACTGGCAAATTCGACGATACCTCGCCAATCCGACCGTGCCCCGTTAACTCCAACAGCGACGCGTTAGAGGACGGTGAGATCGCAGAGGGACACTTTCCCAGCACCCCGCGACTCGAAGATGAAACACAGTCTCATCGCTCAAACCAAGTCGAGGCTTCGATACCGCCTTTGCCGACCACAGAGCCTGTCACCAATGTTGCTCCCATAATTCAACCTAGTAACGCGCTCTCGCTTTCACAAGGAGTTCTTTCCGGTTGCTTATTATATATTCTTTGGTTCAGTGACGATGGAAGACCTGGATCGAGCAAAGTCCCTTGTGTTGGATCTTCTTGGGTGGGGCGTCTCCCCTGAATATCTTGTTGAATGCGGTCTCTCTCCAGGCGCCATATATACAATTTTCACCGACCTCCGGCTTCGTCTTCCCAGCAATACGGAAATATTCTCTCTACCCCCCACTCATCATAGTACCCGATGATCTCCTTTCTCCCCCCTCCGTTATTTCAAGGGGTTCCTACACCATCCTTTGCAGGACCAGGTTGTACTCCCATCGGTTCGACCTGCATGTAACCATTTTTTCCTTATAAAATGTCTGCGCAAAGCTATGTCGATTACGAATCCAGTGGTGGGCTCTCAGCTCAACACTTACAATGACAAGAAACCCGCACCACCGTACTGGTAGACGACCCTGGCTCTTGTATGCGAGATACTAAGCGGCAGGAGTCGACTCCATTCACAGTGGTCAAGATTCCCCGTATCGTGTCTAATGAATGAAATGGCGGTGCCACTGGTATGTTTCATGTAACAATTCACCGAATGGTTCTGTAGGAGGCCATAGAGTGGCGGGTGCTCGTTATTTGATGACTTGAGTTATGACAGGTAATCCACACGATAAGCGGTACGGCCATCCTGCATTCCGGGTACCGTGTTTATGTTTGTTCGCATCTGGGTACCTCTCGTGTTAGGGTTAATAGGTGTCGCATACTTCCGGAGGCACGTGTACCACAACGTCCAGGCTTGGAATTGCTCGACGTGAGTGGTTCTCATAAGTATTCAGTGTTTTCACTCATGCTGGAACGGGTTTCTCGTGGTCGATTAACAGGCCATTGGGTTTCAATGGCACCTCGACGACCCTTACGTCTCGTAGTGTCCTCATGGGATTTCCAGATCCATCTTTCTTTCGTTCCGAGGCCTCGGCAAAGGACCTTGCCAACCCCAGCTCGACTCGACATCTTCGACTACATTGACACTTCAGTTGTAGCTGCACCGGAACGGGTCACCGCGATCTGTGTAGCACAACGTTATCAAAAGTATGATCTACATAAGCATCAGTCGATATCTCTCTCAGGCTGGAGTAACGAGTTTCTCGAGGTCGATTAATTCTCCACCGCTGTTCAGCGCAGCCTCGATAAACGCCACGTCCCGCAGCGCACCTCTGGGACTGCCCAATCCGTCCTCCTTCCCTTCCAAAGCTGCCGCAAAAAAGCTTGCCAATTCCTGCTCGACACCCCTGACTGGTTCGTCAATTATCTCTTCCCTCTCGGCGCCGGCTTTTCCGTGCGCGTCTCGGGTTACGGATTTGATGATGATGCGGAAAATCTGCCTCTCGTCTCCTGTCACTGGGTCCTTTGTCTTAGTTTGGTTAACGGTGAGGTACCCGTCCGTGCCGGTGATGACTGTGCCGTTTCCGATGGAAGAGCGCGATTGCATGGGAGCCCCGTTGCTCAATTCAAAGATACCGTGCGAGCCATCTGAAGATTTTATGATGGCATTAATTGTATCCTGTGGTGCGAGCCATTCCAAATTCAACGAGGCAAACCCTGAGAGATGCGTCATTGGGCTAGGAAGCATGACCCGCAATGCAGCCACTGAATGCTAATGAACCGTGAGTCAAGCACGTGCCACGGGGACATTCGCGAGGACAGCGAGAAAACGGACGTACAACACCGCCGTCGAGCTATACATGTGTAAAGGGGCAGTGTCAACTCAATTGAAGTGGCTCGTGAATGTGGCTCCGACTTACCAAGAAACCCCCTTGATACTGAGATATCACATCAGTGGTAAATTACTGTCGGAAAGAAGGTTCGATCAACTTACATCCGGAACTGTGCGCCAAGGCGTCTTGTACCATTTCGAATCCTGATCCATGCGACCGACAGCCCGCAAACTAAAGAAGATCACCTTTCCTATCTTTCCGGCGCGGATTGCCTGTGCTGCGGTAGTGTAGCCTGGTTCGGCTTCCCAGTTCTCTGCGACCCTCCAGACGAGCCCTTTGGGTTTGTATTCTGCCTCGTACGTCGCGATAAGTTTCAGCCCTGAGGCAACGTCGGGTGCCACGGGCTTTTCGCTGATAACGTGTTTTCCGGCCGCCAACGCCTTGATAACGATATCAGGTTGTAGGGTAATGGGCAGCACTACGATAACGGTCGAGATATCGGATCTGGCAAGAAGGGCGTCGAGGTTCGTTGATGGATCGCCATCGTGATAGATTTCCGGCCTAGTATGAAGGAGATCCACCGCCTTGTCTGCCAACTCGCTCGCGCTCCTCTCCGATCGTGAATAGACGGCCTTTAGGGTTGGTGCCAAAGGGCCGAGGGCTTTGAGAGCGGGCAGATGCGCTGTGAACCAAACCGCAATACGGTGAATTTCTCGCATGGAGCCTTTCGAAGATGTTGACCCACCCTCTTTGGCGAATATACCGCTTCCAAGGATCGCAACTCCGGTATTGGTTGTTCCAGACATCACTGTGGCGAAGGTGTCCGTTGGCTGAGGGAGAGGAATGCTATTCGGACCCGCCTCTATTTTGAAGCCCTGTTAAACCCACCTAATCTGTCTGCACCACGGATATCGCGGCGAAATCTCGGGTAGCCATACGCGTGTCACCTACCTGCTTGGGACGATCATGAGTAATCTCGTTCCCAACCTCCTGGAATAGACATTGGTCACGACGGGCGCCGCAATCGTGGTCCCCAACCTATTTAATCCACTTCTTTTCGTCGCAAAAGTCGAACGCTGAATTCTCAATCCCAGGAGCTCTCACCTACAGTCCCACTCCCCGGACAATTGATTCCTCTCTCCACTTTCTAAAACTGAGAGTCCATTGTACTGTGAACCAAAGCACATCGCATTGACCACTGACTGGCTCGATGAAATGCGGTGACCGCAGTCTAATTTGGTTATTCAGCGATTTCTGGTGAATCGTGAATTTGCCTTGGTTCAGCCACGGTGAAGACGCCAGGTACGGCTGCTGCAAAACCACATTAACCGAAGGTTTCTCTGGGGCTTGGCGACCGGTAAGCGATTGTAACCGGCCTACGTCGTGCTCAACCAGACACAGTGCTATCTCATTCTAGCACGTCTCCGGCTTGATTGCTCGACGAGCGTCGCTGGCAAAACCACCTACATGAAAGCTGTGAACTGTCACAACGGCGATCACGCCGCGGTCTTACCGAGACTCTGGAAGCGCGTTTGTGGAGCAGAAGGGTGTGAACCCACACGTAATTCCCTCGTGAATCATGCCGGCAGTCGCGACGAGTATGACCCGGCACGGATAGCGGCCCCTGGACACGATCGATGGACCTTAGAACGGGATCATTCTATCGCCTTCACAGAATCTAGAGTCACCATGCTTGAACCTGGTATCGTTGGAACCGGACACGGCGGCTAGTTAAACAAAGGTGAGGGCCTATGCAATCACACTCACTGGATCTGGGTACGTGTCTTGTTCTCGTTCGTCCGGAAGATCCGTGTGGAATTCCTGTTGTGATCGTGTCCGCCTTGAAACCGTTCGCAACAAGGTCAAGCAGCCGGATGTAGTATTCATCCATCTTCATTGGCACCGCTGGGTCGACTGTGAACGAGCCGCGGTGTATCTCCGTCCTTGGGGGTTGGTGAGTTATATTTGTGCCGGGGAAGCCAAGGAATCAAGAGAGAGATCCCCGGACGGTGACTACTATAAGGGTATCGGAATGTCAGTAGAAAGCCACGTGTGAAACGATGGCGACGATCCCACAACCCCTCAGCAGTGATGCTCTTGTTTGACCCCGTTTAGGTACGTGTAGTGCGAGAAAATCAAGCAAATTCAGAAAGGCAAAATAGGAATCATTTAGCGACGTACCATGGTAGTCTCAGATGGCCGCACGCTGGCCCCTGTTTCCCTAATCATAAGCTCGTATAGAGCCAAACTGCCATGCGATGCACTATAAGCGAGATAGGCCATGGCAACGTTTGATTCTGCCAAGCCTACGGGAAATACGCGGGGTAGTTGGCCATCGACGGTATAGATTCTCGTATAGAAGGCTTCCTTGCGTCAGGATTGGCTATGTCTTGGCCGTTGCCAAGGATCATTGGCCTCCGAGTCCGATACCATGAAAAGGGACCCATTCCCGTGTCGATAACGGCGCTCCGAGTCGCGGTGAGATGAGTTTCAAGGATTATGCAGCACACCTCGTTCCGACCAGTGGCACCCGATTGAGCATGCAAGGTCCGTCCCCATGTGATCATGCGCATCTTACCCGTGACATTATCTCCGCTCGTCGTGTTTGGCTGTAGGACTGTGAGTTGTTAATACAACATGACAGGAAGAGAACACATCGGGTGCTTCTAACAGTTTCTAGATCTACAGGACTTCCGCGATGAGAACGTCACGCGCACTTGTTGCAAATTACCAAATCGGCTATGGGAAGGACTTTCGAACTGCTATCCAAAAGGTCCACAAGGGTCGCTCTTCTTATTGAACGCAAGGCTCACATCCTGCGTGTAAGTGGCGTTATGAACTTCCCATCAAATGGGTGTATGGACCAAGCCAAGCCCACTGACTTGGCAATTTTCCCAGCGTCGGTGAGAGTAAGTCATTGTATTATCGGGATGAGCGCTTGAGCAGTCGAACGTGCTTGCCTTTCACCAGCATGACCCCGTCAATAACGGTGCTACCGCGGCGGTGAAAGCAGCCGTTCTTAAAAGACCGTGTTGATGTCCAGGCACACTCTGACACTTCCCGCGGAGCAAGCATTCGCGGCTCGTGGTTGATCTTGATCAACTTCTTAATCTCTTCCACCTAGGACTTCTTCTTGAATAGTAATCGCGGCTGTCTATGGTCGACGGATGCTTCAACAGACTCGGGCCGGTCTACGTTGATGATGAAACTTGGAAACGCTGTCCCAGCGAATCTGCCAAGTTCTCGGTTAAAGGGCAACATACAGGGAAGCCATCTGTCTCAGTGTACCCGTTAGTCGCTTGCGACGTTTGAAAAGAGCACCTATTCCGGACGGAAACCTAAGTACAACACTGGACCAACAGGTTATCAAAAAAGGGGCTGCCGACAGTAGTCTCTGCGTTGTACCTTCCCGTGCCCGCGTGCCGCACTGCTTCGTCGCCTATTTCATGTTGACCTGTCGAGGCGTAAATATCACATGCTACTCTTACGCAAACCCAGTTTGTGAAGGATTGAGCGTGGCATGCGTGTGTGTTGAACGGAGACAAGGGGTAGTGAATGGGTGGTCGGGGGTCTGGTTCCGGCTTGCTCCAGAGGCACACGCTGTCAAGAGAACCCGTTTGAGGTGGAAGCAATCACATTACGAGAACGACGAATCTGAAACTCGACTCATTTTTATACACACCACGGTCGAAAAAAAAATATCTCCACCCCAACCAGCGAGTTCGTCTACCAATGACCAATTACCCGACGCATCCCTATACGACCGTGCCATCGCAGGCCGCGAACCTCGATCACGATCAGTCCAACGACGACGATGTCGGGGGGAAGAAGAAGAAGACGACAAAGAGACGCAAGGTTAACCATGCATGTCTCTATTGTCGACGCAGCCATATGACGTGCGATGAAGGTCGGCCCTGCCAGCGCTGGTGCGTGCCACGTATCGGCGAGT
This sequence comes from Sutorius eximius, assembly GCA_038089815.1. NCBI lineage: Eukaryota > Fungi > Basidiomycota > Agaricomycetes > Boletales > Boletaceae > Sutorius > Sutorius eximius. The sequence goes on along the minus strand of JBBPLN010000009.1, from coordinate 65,116 downwards.
CCTCGCCATCCCGATTGACCGATTTGTCCAGCATCAAGCGCGAAATAGGCCATTTATGTCACGACGAGCAGCGTCCGCAGAAGAACAAACAGGACTCGATAGCGTCATCGAGTAGCGCGGAGACGTCGAGGATGATACCCCGTGCGTAACTTTGCTGCGCTGTCGTTGCCTTGCATGACGCGCTCACAGAACAAATGTATGGGAGCGCCACCCTACAGCAGCCCTCGAGTTCGCCATGGTCCATGAACGTACCGCAGAACACGTTCCTCTATCAACCAGAAACTCTCGGCAACGAGTTCTCCGTCCTCACGTGCGTGCCTGCATAGGATATCGATCTTCTCTGAAGACAGTTTTTGGGTTAGCGACTTTTTGGAGACGCTTGACGACGGCTCCTTCTTTACGTCTCCTCAGACTGTGGCACCCTCCCTCATGTCGACGCCATCATACCCAGACCCAGCGGCGGACAACCTCGCGAGTACATACGTCGCACAGCCGACGGCGACCGAGCCAATGAGAGGCACAACAGCGGAGCCACGAGCAGCGCCACCAGAAGAGCCCGCACCCCCACTTCTCCCATCGGCGACTAAGACGGAGCAGTTCCTCTTGACCGCGGCAGATCAAGAGTCGGGCTCGCGAGACGAGCGTTTGAACCGTGTCATTAGGAGCAAGTACGAGGCAGGTTTGTTGAAACCGTACGACTATGTCAAGGGCTACGCCCGCCTTTCGAGATGGATGGACCGCAAGTAGGCTCTCGTTCCTTCAATCGATGAGCGGACATCTTATAGCATACGGACCTAAGCGTCTCGCGACAGTCGAAGCAACAAATTCTGCAACCACTGTCTGTTCTCCGACCCAAGTTCAGAGTAAGTAACCTGAACCGAGCCCCCCGTCGTCTTCTCATACATCTTTGCAAGGCCGTCGCGCAATCTCTCCGGGACATCGTTAGTAATGCCATCACAATCGCTATCATACCCACTCCAATCGTTTTCCCTACAGGACCTAGTCTTTATCGAGGAAGCCTTTGAGCGCCTATTGCTTGATTACGATCGTGTCTTCTCGGCCATGGGCGTGCCCGCGTGCCTCTGGCGTCGAACGGGCGAGATATACAAGGGTAATCGCGAGTTCACCGAGCTGGTCGGCGTGGACGGATACATGATGCGCGACGTGAGTTCGTCGTTTTCCTCGTGACGGACTCGTTCTCAAATGGCTGGTAGGGTCGCCTTTGTATATATGAGCTGATGGCAGAAGAGTCCGCCGTGAATTACTGGGAGGTATGTCACTCTCGACGGAGCGCTGGCGTGCATCTCACCCGATCAGAAATACGGCCACGTCGCCTTCGATTCCACACAAAAAGCGGTGCTCACTTCTTGCGTGTTACGATACAAACCCCTGATCAATACCGCATCGGACCGGAAGAAGCTAGGCGGCGAGGACACGCCATGCGAGGAAGGCTTCGTTAATTGTTGCTTCTCATTCACAATCAGGCGGGACAAGTGGGGGATTCCAAGCATGATTGTTGGTAATTTCATCAAGTGCTGATCACCAGTTGTATCTGTAAATAATAATATTCTAACGCGTCATCAGTGTGTAGTAGATTTTTTCGCTGGGTGTTGTTACAATATTCATGAATTTATCATGTACGAAGCACTCGGTCGGTCATGCATGGCCCGCTTTTTACTCTGCCATCTCTTCTGGTGGAGGACCCTGCTATTCCTTTTCTTTGCATGTCGCTTGCACGATGTTGTCGACGCGGAGGAGCATGCGTGCTACCTAGAGATAAAATTAGGTTACCACGATGAGCGTCTGAAGATAGGCACAAACTTCGATCGCCGTTTTGAGTATCTGATCTAAAACTGGTCGTCAGAAACAGGAACGGACGGGCGATCGCAAGACACACCTTGACGCTAACCATACGACTTCATGTCCACGATCTTGCCCATCTCCATCCACGCCCCACGAGCGTTCTCCGCTCGCATGTTCGGCTCTCAGCTCCGTCAATACTCGTATCGCATTCCCCCCTGTTTTGCACGAGCATACGCGGGATGAATTCCATTGCATCTGTGACTGCCCTGAACGGCCAGCCTTCGACGTCGGTCACACTTCTTGCTTTTGCGTGCAGGCCGACGGTGTATGGCCATTTCCGTTGCACCACCCCCGGGTGCAATGGGTGGGGTTGAAGTAGATGCTACGCACAATCGAGAGGGCGTCGGCAAGGTTACGGTCTATTTCGTTTAGAATATCTTTCGATGGTCCCGCGCAGCAGAATTGTGCATGCCTTGGGGTTAAGAGGCACGTACTTGTCACTTATTTTTTCAATATGGAACAATCCACATCCGGTGCCAACATCGGGTCCCGGAGATCTTCTATTGACGATGGTAGTGTCGACGGCGAGGGCGACACGGTTGTTATTGGATTTGCGGACACGTCGAATAGCAGAAATGTTCGCTCAAAGACATGCTGAGCCGTATCTAAAATAGGACACGAGTGAAGCTCGCCCGCGATGTTGTGGGAGCGGACCAACCTGAGATGCCCTTTTCGGTGATGATAAGGTCGGGGTGGAATTCGAGTATGCGCTTGCATTGCGCAATGACTTGTTCCTCCTCGATCTCTTGTGCACGGGCCCAGTCAGTCTCCTTGGGAAACTTCATGTTCGTCTGACTCTCCCCCTTTTTGTACTCCAGCGGGCAGTCGAGCAGTACGGTGCGTGGATGTTGTATTCTTCAGCGCATGTTGGGGTGGGTGAAGTTCTTGTTCAGGAGAACCCCGTCCAAGACACGCGATTCCTCGATCGAACCACCTGGGATCTTTTCCACTCGTGCGTATCGCTTAATATCGACGGTTTTGTGTCCGTTTTCGTCCAGCGCAACGGTGCGGACGGCTTGGAGTGCGGGGCGGCACATGAAGTCTGACCAGCGGGCAACAAATTTGGTTCCGATGGACGTTTTGATGAGGGAAAGCATCTCTTCATCCGAAGATGTGTCCATAGGGATAGAAATTTTGTTTATTATCTCTAGTGATTCTTTGAGCGCCTTGTTATATGCCGAGATTATCACGACGGGATGAATGTCACGCTCGAGCTGAGAAAGTGACTGCGCGAGGATTTTACTAATATCCGGTTCACGTGAATGTGAAGCGCAAGGGTAATGTGTCGCAGCAGCACCTACAGGCGGCTGAGTCAATCATTTGCGAAGGGGAGATAGTGAAGCCCTTGCCAAAGCTTGCCAACGCCGTTGAATTGGCGACGAGGTGGAGGAAACTCTTGTGACTGACATAACTTCAATCCAAAGCGAAAACACGCCGCGACGCAAACACTGACCTGAACATGCTCGCGAGAAGCGTATACGACCTTCCAGAAAGCGGATCGTGTGTGAAGGTTCGACTCATGAATGGGCTGAGGCGTGGTATCTTCCACACGAGCAAGATGGCAGTGTTCAGTGCGCAGATGGACCAGCAAAGCCGCCCGCCTTCAAAGACATCGTAGTAAACCGAGCCCACAAAGGGAGATACAGTCAAAGATATATTTTGCGGCGCGACAGGCCGCTGAGAAGTCTTTCCCTTGGTTGATTCGAGATGCTTGAGAAATTGCTACGGGGCAGGGTAAGATTCACGTCAATGCTGGTAGAGGACTGAGGTACGGTAGCCTGGGTCCGGGCTTTTGCTTTTCTACTCTCGTCTGCCGTAGGCTCACGAGAAGTCCATATGCTCATAAACTTTCTGACTTCCCGGGACCGGTGGTCGTTTTCAAGTCGTGTCTGCTCCGCAGCCAGTTCAAAGGCAACAAAGGACCCAAGCAAACCAAACTGTAGACGGGATATGGATGAGAAGAAAGGTGAGCAAAACAAAGGCACGTACCGCAGCTTGTCTCTGTATTGGTGGTCGACCGACCTGTTCGCAAAACGGGCGAACCTTGCCCGCACCTTCCGCCGCTTTCCCGATGCGTTTCGTGAGGTCCTAGGAAACCATTTCTGCGATGCCAGGACGAAAGTGCAGTTTTGAGATCGTCCAAGAGGTGGTTTGAGGGAGCGAAACGAGTGTCGGCAAGATGTGGACCAGAGCAGTAACGTGTGTGGTGTACCCACATGCATGTTTGTTACCAAACAGGGCAAGCTACCTGGGTTCAACTAGCACTAACAAGGGCTGGCAACGGTACGGAATGCTCTACTACGTGTCATTCCTCTGTCCACCACCACCACAGGCCAATTCAAGCACAAAACGCATTCTCGTCACGCCCCAGATCTTTGCACAGGTTATCTCGACGACCCGATCGACTCATCTACCACGCGTGGTCCATATTTTCTACAGCTGCCCGTGAGTGACATCAAAAGATGCGCCTCCAGATAGCCGTGATGTGATAGGGCTGAACGTACCTTGTTGAGGTCAAAGGAACTCTGCTTCGTAATGTCGAACATGGTTGGATGGCCGTGGGTACGCGCAACGCATACGACCATGCGATTCGCTCCTGTTTCACACCCTTGAGCATGCTCTTGTTCCCTGGACCTTGTCCAAGCCGGCGCGGAAACCGCACGGGCATCGACGTGACCACAAACGGTGTGCTCCCCATCGTGTCCTCTCTCCGGGCACGACAACCCGATCGCGTGGTGCTGTTCCGCACGTCAGGATGAGCCGCCACGCATCGGACGATCAGGTCGGGCCATCAATGCCACCTTTCAGCTTCCGCCTATGTTGGCCGTCAAGTAGTGGGGGTCGCGGGACGGGGATTTCCTTGTGCGCAGCGCTCGTCCGCCAGGACGTGAGCTTGGTGGGTTTGGTGAGCGTCGGTGAGGCGGCGTGTGGTGCGTGGAGAGGACGATGGCATCGGACTCAGCTCGTGGCTTGTACAACTCTTCTCTAGAAATGGCATCGAGGCAGGCGGGCGCCTATCTGATCTGCGCGAATTGCTCCTTAGCACGGATGCTCGACACGTTCTGGAACTAGGTGGGCCAGATTGCATCACGCCTGGGCACTTTTTTCCCTTCGCTGGCTGATGGGTACTCCCCCCGTAGGCGCAGGAACGGGCATAGTCACCATCGCGCGCGCCGTTTTGCGATCATCGTTGGGCCTCTCGGATCACCCTGGCTCCATCGTGACAACAGATCTATGTACGTTCTCGCCATCAGCTCCAACCCACCTCCCATTCACACCTACGCTGACGGCCTCGGCGATACCCATCCTACAAGAAAATATCACCCCCAATGGCCGTTTGATGGACAAATGCGTTCCCCAAGCAGCCGACTTGGATTGAGACGACGAGACCATCCCAACGCCCTGGTGACACCGTATGGAGTCTACAGTCACCTGAGGAGGCTGACAAACTTGAGGAGGAGTCTTCCCAGCGCCACGGTCATGCTCTTGGAATCAGTGTTAACCTCACCTGCAGACGACGACACGACGACAACGACGTGATCGTGCTCCTACGATCATGTGGCTGTCGTCGTGTCTTCGCCCTTGCCCGCGTGCCCTCACCCTCGCGAAAACAACACGATGACGACGGCGTGATCGTGTCCTTGCCCTTGTCCTCTCGCTCTCACCCATGCGCCCTCGTCCTGTGTACGCCCTCGTGTCGCCCTCATGTCACCCTCGCCCTCGCCCTTGCCCGCCCTCACCTCGCGTCGCATCGTGGCCATGACCGCCCGCGTCCGACTGCTTGACGCCCTCAGCCTCGCGACAGCAATGCAACGACGACGGCGACCCACCGAGCCTGCAGATGGTAACGCAACGACACCCTCGCGTCGCCCTCACCCTCAGGCTCGCGCATGTCGCCCTCGCCACGACAGCAACGACGCAACAATTGCAGCATCGCGGTTGCAGCGTCGTCGTCATTATCCTCACCCTTGCCCTCATGTCGCCCGTACCCTCGCATCGCCCTCGCCCTTGCGTCGCCCGCGCCCTTGTGTCGTGGCGACAGCAACGACGACACAGAAATCACGGCCATCGTGATTGCCGCGTTGTCGTCGTTGTCACGGTCGCACATGCGCCTTTGCGTCGCATTCGCCCTACCAGATGGCGGCAACGACGACGACACCCCGCCTCCCGCGACACACGACACGTTAGATTCCCTAATATTCTCCCCTAGGCGCCAGAGGGTGTGGCGCTTGCAGGAGAATATTAGCTTTCGCCGAGCAACACCTTATCGAGGGCGAGGCACTGCTGCTCATCCAGCATACTAACGTCGACCTCCCGCTTCTCAATAGCGGCAGAGAAGAGATGACGTGCTGAAGGCTGAGGGCGAGTAGACGGGTGGGGCTTCTCTCTCTGAGGGGGCATGTCGTAGGAGACAAGCAGGAGTCCTAGGGTGCCCAAAGGAGACGTCTCGCTGTCACGTGATAAGGTGCACATACAGAGCGACATGAATTGAGCGCCAAGGTAGGACGCCGCCAGAGTAAGTAAACAAAGGCATTGGGCAGCGTTACAAGGGCTACGGGATGACCACGAGAGAGTAGCACGCTACGAGGTAACAGAGCGTATAGACAAAGAGCAGGAGAGGGAGGCACGGGTGGGGCTCAAAAGACTAAGGCCCATTTCCGGTGGAAAAAGGGGACTAAACAGTCGGGCTTGCTCGCCGGGTACAGGGAACCTGTCGCAAGGGTTCCTCGTCAAGACAATGCAGGCCACGGCTACAGGGCCCTTTTCCAATGAAGCAAGAGGGCTAAACAGCCGGGCTTGCTCGCCGGGTGCAGGGAAAAAATGCCAGGCTAAAAAGGGGCCAAGGGGCACAGAGTGGACGGGTAGAGGCGTGAGGTTGGTAAACGCCGGGTTGGAAACTCACGAGGATGGCGAGGCAACCCAAAACGTAGGCCGGTTGAAAGAGGCTGTATGGGCCAATGGCACAGGAAAACAGAGCCAGCCCAAGCGTGCCGCGGTTCGACTCGACGAGGGTAGAACAATATGATGGGGTTGTTTGGGAACGACAGCGTGTGAACGCGTGCCGCTCTGACACCATCTGACCACATCTGATCACGTCTGATCACCAGACTGTAGACGCAGCAATAAAGCTGGAGAACTTTACAAAGATTTTAATGCTTGAAATAATGGATTTTACTTCCTCGTAGCTACATATACCGTTCAATAGCTACGCATACAGCAATTTCTCATTGGGCACCAACGACAACGGCGAAACAGAGCGCATTGCAACACATGTGGACTATAGAGATAAAAACATGGGATGAACGGAATCCAGGCGAGGATAACGCAGCAAGGGGGCGACAGCCACCCCCAACGTGTGCATGACTACACGACGATAGAATATGACCAGCTGTATCCCATACTCTGTGAAACGCCACTGATCTAGGTCCAACAACTCTTTGTCCCAGTCGATGTTATCCGAGTCGAACTCCCCTGGCCAAGAGGCGAGTAAGGACCGAAAACGTGTGTACCATGGAATAGCCAGCCTCCAACTAGAACGCTCCCAAGCATCGTCGTGCCAGGGAAACGGACTGCTAGGCAGGTCCCATGATGAGCGAAATAAATCCCGACGAGCATCGATGCGCGCAACACGGTCCCGGGGTGATATGCTGTCAATGTGCATAACGAAATCGTCCGTCTCCTCAAACTGTAGCTTGTGGTTTGTCAAAGCAAGATCGTAGATGATTAAATTGCACAAATCCTTGTTTTCGAAATCCTTGAGCTCCAACCTGCGTTCTGGGCCGAGAAGTGGGGATAGGTCTTCTTTGAGAGAGTAGTAGGCGTACGTCGTATCTTGTGCTTCTTGTTCGAGTTCTTCTTCGGAAGGCCCAAGGAGGTGCAGGGAACCATGACGCCAGAATACACGATGATCATAGCTGGACTGAGGGGGCCAGCTGTTTTTCATCCACCACTGTCCGTGTAAGATATCGCGCCAAGCCTGGGTATGAAGATGAAATGGAGAAGGTGGGGCGTTGTCATTGTTGCCAGCGACAATGTGAGATGCTTGATTAGATCGGTAGTGTTGGTATCGAAGTAGCCAGATCCTCCGCATACATATCCAAGTGAAGCAGACCTTTGCGCGCTTTTCGTCGGATTTGATGTTGGATAGGAGATGGACTGGTGGGACAGTGTAGGAGAAATGTGCGCCGTGGGATGGGATGGGGGATTCAGAGCCAACATGTTCGGGAAGCCCATCACCGCGAGCATGGTAATGCCAAAAGTAATCCCAATCACAGCCCCAATTTGGCCACTGCTCACGGATACTCCGGGTCTGACGACGCCAATCACTATCTTGTGGTGAGCGTTTACGAGGAATAGAGATGCGGGGTGCTGTGAACGCGTATAAACAAGCAAAAAAGATATAAAAAAAGCGCAAACACATACATGAACCGGCAAGGGTCAGTGAATCTGAAAACGAACGCCAATCTAGACGCTGTGTATCCTGTCGGGGACCATAACCACGAGCGGCCCTCTCGAAAGCAAGCGGGTTGGATCGATCGACGTGAGGTGGGTAAAACATGAGGGGTTTGCTATGGATGAGCTCGCCTTTGACAACGTCCTTGTTGTGGCCAGTGGCATGTACATCAGCCCATGTGCGAAGCTCACATAAACGTTCAAGACTCGTAAGCCGTACGTGTCGAGATTCGGGGGGATCAGAGGCGAAAGAGCTGGTAAGACAATATACAGGTACTCCCGACGCGGCCACACGGTGGAAATCTTCGAAAGACGTGACGTATACGCCACGAAAACAGCGGGAGGGTGTATCGGGGTCTCTCAAGGACCTGCCGAGTAAATCATTTCCCCAAATAAGGAACGCATGGATTTCAGCAATGAAACGCTGAAGTCCTCTCAGGTATTCGACAGCATCGCGATAAGACAGGTTGCTGTGATCCAACAGAAAGAGGGTCTCTTCTGCTCGCGCAACGGCGATAAGGGGAGCCCTATAGGAACCTGCCACTCGTAAACGGAGGTCTTGGTGCAGCTCTAGAACAAGGTTTCGATAGGAGCCGATCTCATTCTTCCAAAGGGAGGTAACGCTGGCCTTGATATAGCCTCGACGTGGGAGGCGGGGGTATCGGTAAAAATCGCCTTCCCTGAATCGATGGGACATGATAGATTGTGGGAGGCGGAAATGATGATGGCCAGACACGGGGACATGCGACATGTATGGGTGATCGGGATCGTACATCTGTGGTAGTAGCGTGATTTCATGAGGGCCCCAGGAACCGTCGGCTCGGGGGAAGGGAAGCTCGTCGGGTGAAACAGGCTGGGGGATATAAGCGGCATTCTTGGCCAAGACAACAGCGCCATCTTTCAACGTCGACCATTTATCGAAATCGACGTTCGCCAAAGAAACTGGACAACGAGAGCGTCAGCGACCACATGACTATTAACGAATATGATCGCACATGTAGACATAAGAGGGAATTGAACGAACAAAGCTACGAGAGTGCTTGTGAATCTGTGATGGAGAGCAGAATCGAACCGCCGTTTTTATTTGCCAGGACGACAGCAAAACACCAAATATGGATATCAATTCCCATGTGGTAGCGGTACAATAGAATGTAGGATAACGATAAAAGGTTTGAAAGAAAAGATGGAAGCGGCTATACTATGTAATAATTTGCCATCGGGCAAGGCATGAATGGTGCGAAAATCGTTCGCCTGGTTCCAAAAAATTGCGAGCTTCAGAATAGTAGGGATGACCATCGCTCGCATTGGAATAACCCAACGACGCGAGAATTTGATGAGCGATTTCTTGCGCATGCGCGAGGCCGTGAATGTGGCGGATATCGTGGGCACCCATTTTGTATAGCTCGGGTTGGACGACCATTAGACACAACGCAGTCAACGAAGTTGTGCTCAGCTCTGTACAGCGATGAGACAGCAGAAGAGAACACGAGAATGAAAACGCACCACGCTCAGGGTCTAACCGAGGTAGACCAACAAGCATGCGGACCACTTCTGTGGTGTTTTCTGGGTGGATGGGACGGCCTAGGTACGTTTCCCGCTCGCATTTCGGGCCATCGACGCTGACTCGCCTTCTCTGCAGCTAGTGACTGCGTTCTGACTCATTTCGAGTCGTAGCGTGCGTCGCTCGTCGCGCCGTCCGCTCCACCTCGTGTCCCAGTCGTACCAATGCGGTTCCCGTGGGTTTCGCGCCGCAAATTGGCCTCGACGCCTCCCGGATCGCTCTTCTCGCCTATTCGACCTCCTCGGCCTTTATGTCGACACGACGCTTCTGAATCGCTGTCGCGCCGCTCCGTATGGTTTCTGTGGCGTCTCGTGTCCGACGCCGTGCGCATCGTTTCTGTGCTGCGCTTCACCCTCGACGTTGTCCGACTCGCCAATCTCGCCCAAATGGTCTCCTCGACCTGTAACTCAACATGGTGCACTCGTACCGCCCTTGCGCTGGTTCGTATCGCCTCTGGGGCATCCCTGGACGCTGTGGGTACCGCCTGGTGCGACCGTTTCGCCGCCCGGCTTGTCTGGGTCGACTTCACCTCCTTGGGGTGAGTCTTCCTTCTCACTTCGTCCTAACCATTCACGCTCCTATTCTGGTGCGTTTAACAGCTTCTTCAGCCTCGTCCTAGCGTCCTCATCGCGGCAGGGTGGTCCCGACATGACCGTTTCGGCTTGGGTGGGCGTAGAGTCGAAGTTCGCCCTCACCCTCATCTCCCCCTCGGGCTCGACGCTCGGGGACTCGTTCTCATGTGCGGATTGTTCGGTTGGGTTCGTGGGTGGTGGAGGTGGGTCTGGTGGTTCCTCTGCTACGTTTTCTTCGTCCATTGAGGTGCACTGATCGTGCTCTTCATCGACCGTCGTCAATCGCCCTTGGGCTCTTGTATCGACCTTGGCTGGCGCGTGTCGGCGTGTCGGCGTGTCGCCCCGTCCTCCCCTTTGCTCTGTGCGTCATGGCGTTCACCTATGACCTCTCCGTCCGCCGCTGCGTCTGAACTTCGATGCGCGATGCGCTCGTTTCGTCTGCTGACCGCCTCGCTTCCTGGGTCGACCTCTGCCTGCACTGATGTCACGCGGCTCTTCATCTCGGCTGGGTGAACTACCTGCCTCGTCTGGTGGCTCGGTAGGTCTACTAGGTCGACGCGTTTCATCGCCATCGTCGCCCGCGTCCTCCTCGTCTGCTCCCGACCTTCTCGACTCGACCGTCTCAGAGGCCTCTACCCCCGTCTCGCCCTCTCGCATTCACGTTCCCTCGGGCTCGTTGGGTGGCTTTGTGGGCTCGTCTGGACGACGTTCCGCATCGCCCATCGTGTCCGCAGGGTCTCTCGGCAGTCTGCGCGATGTCGACTTCTCGGTCATCGTGCGACGCGCTTCGTGCGCTCGCGCTCTATATTGTCGGTGTCGGTGTCTCCACCTCCTGGTGCTCTCGTCGCGCCTTCCGCGTGGCTGGGCTCACTGCCCGCCGAATCGTCGACGCGTTTCGCGTGCGCTCGGCCAGCTTTGTCGGCCGTTCGAGTTCTCTCGTAGACTTCGCTCGCCTCGATATCTCCACCTGCTGCCCCTTGGCGGCTCTTGCTGGCTGCCCCCCGGCCCTCTCCGCTCGAATTCTCATCTTGCAGTGTCCGATAGACTTGCCTTCCCGTCCTCTGATGCACCCGACGTGCGACAGACCATCGTATCGTCGCCGTCGTTGCCATGGCCGCTCGCCGGGGTTGCGAGGTTGACGCCATCAGTCGTGTTCGCTGCAGCTGGACCACCTCATGGTTTTCCACCAATGCTAGTTGTACTGTCCTTTCTTTAAAGTCGGTCCCATGCATTGCCAGAGCGTGAAAACGGAAGAAAGATTGGCAAGAACCGCCTGGGGCCCCAAGGCGTGCCGCGTATCTGGACCAATAGCTGCGGCTCCCCAATCGTCGTTGCGCTGTGTTTAACATTTTGCCACGTCAGCGGAAACCCAAACGTACAATGGTACAAGGAGCAGGCAGCGATATCCCTGAATATCCGATGCTATTTGCAAGACCCTTAAGGAGAGATGTAAAGAAATTATAGCGTGGGGATTAGAGCGGGATGACAATAGATGATACCAACGTCCGTATCTACCCAGGGTGCCCGCCCGCGTACCAACGAACGACCATCCGTGTCAGACCCTGTACGACCCCACGAAAATAAGAAAACATATAACAACGTTAAACCACACGACCAGAAAACCGTGCGAGCACTCACCCGACTGCCAACATGAGCAAATATCCCACAGTGGATACGACCTGTCCATCCATCGTCAACACCAGACTCGCAGTGTACTCTGAGATACGCACCGTCGTCGCGATGATACTCGCCGGAATACCATTCTTGAGGAAATCAACGTTGGTGAGATATACCTGCCCGAGATCGTCCTCTTGCGCCGCCCTAACAATTCGACGCATGTGGCATGTCAGCACGAGCAGCGGGGCGAAACACAGGCAAGTATGGACGCACGCAAGCTGGTTCGGGAAGCCAGACACGGGCATACCCATCCCCGTCGAACAGATCAAACCCGTAAGGAAGACGAGCAAGTTGGCATAGCCGCCGAGATCTTTCCCCACTTGTTGCGCGATGGGAACGAGAAGCACAGCGGAGATCGTGTGGCTAATAAATGTCGAGACGATCTACCGTCGAGATCAATGGGGGGAATGGCAGGTAAATGGGACATGAAAGGGGACATACGAGGACAAAGATCGAGAGAACGGGAACCACGCTGCTGATTGTTCGCCCCTCGAGCATCCCATGAATGACATCATCCATGGTATCCATGAGTCCACTCATCTTCACACCGTCCCCGAGTGCAATACCGCCCATGGCTAGGAACACGATCGTCCACGCAAACTGTTCAAAGTCATCCTATCAAGAAATTAACCAATGTCAACTGACAGCATCATAACCCCTGTGCACGCCATACCTTCTTCAGAATACCGGTCGCAAAGAAAGCAACGATAGGTATGATAGCGATGATACCCATGTCTCCGACCGTCTCCTTGATTTCATGTTCGATGCACCACAGCCCGATCGTTACGAAACACACCGCGGTTACCCAATAATGCTTGAGAGTGAACGGCTCTCTGGTCGGCCGGATCATCCTTATTTCAATTTCACCATCTCCGTCTGGCGCACGGGCGGGTCGGTAGCTCACAAGCAGGAGCAACCAGATGATTACAACGGAGATGATAGATACGGGCAATGCGACGGCGAACCAGGTCCCCCAATCAAGTGGGGGGTCCATGAACTCGATGGCGATGAGGTTCTGCGGTGAGGATATCGGCGAACTTTGGCCACCGATGTTGGCGGCGAGTGCGATTCCAAGCTGTGTGCGCAAACGTCAGTCAAATGGAAACCCTGTGCGAGCGGGCTGGACTCACAATGAGGCACGGTGCGAATGACGCCCTCGCAGGTAACGTCCGAAGGATAGGCTGTACGGGGAATTAGAAAGTGCCCGTGGCGTCATAGTCCGACGTACGCGAATCAACGTGAAACAGAGGGCCGGTGCGGCGACATTACTGGATATACGTGTCAAGCATCCACTCGAACAAAAAATAAATAATTAGCACACCTAATCCACATGCTGGCGAAGCACGACACGCCCATGAAAGCCAAAAGGACCGTCCTAGGTTTCGAACCGGCCATGCTCAACAATCGCGTGATTAGCATCCGATCGATATTTGTCTTGCTTAACGCGGCGGAAATCGTCAGGCCGCCGATGAGAAGCATGATCGTGGGTGAAAACATGACCGAGAATACGTGTCTGGGTGACATATGTCAATGACGTGATCGGACGGGACTTTTGTGACTTACTTGGTTGCGTCGCGCGTCGACAATGGTACCGATTGTTCGCCCTCCGAGTCCGAGCGAATGACTCTGAAAACGACCAACAGGAATGGTACAAGGGTCGAGGTCACGAAGAGGGGGATCGCCTAAACATTGTCAACTCGATCGTCGTGCAATATTCACGGCACAAAAAACAGACCTCGGATGCCCACATAATCGTGCTGAACATCAAGATGGCAAAACACTTGTTTGCTTCGGGGCCATCCTTGATGACATCCGTGTTCAAAAGGACGATAAAGGTGGCGATCGCGACGATGAGAGATATTCTCTTCCGCCTGAATCTAAAGTCTCCGAGAGGGGTGGGTATGCCGACGGTGCCGCTCTCATCTTGCCGAACGAGGATACCTCCACCCATAATATCACCAGCACCCGCTGCGCCGCGACGTTCCTGCGCCAACATCTGGCGCCAGACGGTATTGCGCTCCCAGGCGATGTGCTCCCGTTGATGGACCTTGAGTTGCTGTAGAGCCGCAGACGGATCGTCGCCGGTGACACATTTGGCGTACAACGTAACGAGGCGATTGATTGCAGCCGTAAGCTTGTCCTTGGAACCTTGAAGGAACGGAAATTGAGTCTCTACCACGTCGTGCATATATCGGTCCTTGAGCTACGGTGCGCGTTGAGTGAATGGTAGACATGTCGCGCATGCGACCCACCTCGTTGTACGTGACCTTGTCGTACCTATGATCAGGTCAGGTAATGCATTCACAAATGCCCTCGGCACGTACTTTTTCAGGATCTTGCGGAAGCCGGAGTAGTTGACTTCGACATACGACTTCAAAGAGCAGAAAGAGACATAGAGGTTAGTGATCCTACGCTTGAACAGAAGACGGATATCCCAAGCGTAGTTGGTCTTGGCAGTCCATACGCTCTGCGTCGGAAGCGACGTGATGCTGTCCCTCATGTTCATGAGCCTATCGGCGATGCGTCCCATCGGCGACTTGCTGACGCTGTCGGCACGGGGTCGAGAAGATGACGAACGCGCCTCGAGATCGTGTCCATTTTCGGCGGAGGAAATGCTCCAGCGATGACCAGAGGCGCTATTCCGCGCACCTTGCAAAACGTCAACGGTCGCGCTCGTGCTGAGCCAAATAACTCACCCGAGTTACTGCGTTGACGGTAGCTGACCGAGCTGGACTTTCTCCGACGTCGCTTTGGGATGGATTCGTCTTCGAAGCGGACATGGTCGCCACCTAGCTGCTCGTCGTCGTCGTCATCGTCGTCCTCTTCGTCCGCATATTCATCCATGTAACGCTCCTGGGCTTCAAGACCCGCTTCGTCCTGCTCGGCGACGAGGTCCTCGAGTGTTTGCAGGTCATCGAAGAGTTCCTTTTCTTTTTCTTCGTAGAAGGCGGATATCTTGTGTAGTTCCTGGTCGAGCAGCGGCACGAAGATGGCATCGATGGCGGAAAAGTCGGGCTGGACGAGTGCAGTACGCTCGTTGGCCTCGAGATCCACGCTGTGTGCTTGGCTGAGACGATGGTGTTCCTTTTCAAGGTGGTAAATGTGGCGCTTGAGAACGTCGTAACTGAGAACGCGCGATCCAGATTGACAGCATAAGCAAAAATGGCGACGCAGAGACTGTACAACGACGTACGCGATATACTCGTCCCACCAGCCTGCTACGGCGTTGAACTTGAGGGCTGAACTGTACGAAAATCGGCATCAGTACAAGCGCTTGCGCAAAGCTCCGCGCGTCGCACCTGTACTTCATGGCAAAGGCACGCAAGGAACGCGGCGTGGGATGGCGAGACGGTGGATGCAACGAGCGCAGGGGGATCTCCTCGGGTAGATCGACGCGCTCGCTCGTCGTTCTGGCTGGGTGTGGAATGGTTGCGTCTGATTCGTTCAAGCGAGCTCGGTCAATGTGCTGCCACGTCGGCCGTTTCGGAGACCAAAACGGGTCGTGTGTGGCACCGACGCATCATTCAACGCCAGTGTCCTCGACGCCAAAGCCGTTTACCCGTGACAACCCATGCGTTGACAACATTCCGTGGCATCCAAGGCATTACTGACCACCACCACCACCACCACCACCACCATCATCATTCATCACGCCACCGTCACGCAGAGACAGGCAAAGTCAAACGCCAGCCTGGACGTTTCCCAACGGAACACCGCCTGCCCGTGCATGCCCTTGGTCCCCCATAGAGTTTCACGACGCACGACGCACAAAACAGGAACGTCGCCGTGCCTGGATCAAACACAAATGCATCTCATCGCCTTGCCAAGCCGAAGGCGCAGCGTCCGACGGTACCACTAAATCAATCACTTCTAACCGCCCCCTAACACGCGGACGCAGGCGGAAACCCATAACAACCCACATGACAGCGGATCCTGATCCTTGGCATCGACACGCCGATCGAACGCTCGAACGCTCGAGCTACGGAAGGATTCGGACCCCGCATCATCCACGGACGAACTGACACCCCCCTCACACACTCTCCGTCTCCGTCTCTAGCCACGATCGGGGCAAGTTGACAATGCTCGGTGGCACGCATGGAATGCACCACTACCATCATGCCGGCTCAAAGTTAATTGGTCATCAGCCTCGATCCTACCTCGGTATCTAGATACCACCGATGCCCCGTGACTGTCCCTGTGTGCGTATGTGCAACTGCCGAATAAAACATGCTAACGCCAGCCAGTGCCCCTCAAACATGTCGGCACCTCCAGAACCTGGCTCGTCACCAATCTCTTTCGTCACGGGGTTACCGGGAACCTTTATACATCGTTTCATTACTGCCAATTGCAGATGCACGACTGTCCGTCGGTGTCTAGAACATATCCTACGATCTCGATTCCAAAGGCCGATAACCTGTCGTCCCCATAGGGTTTCGCGGTCTTCTGGGCGCACCACACTGCACGCTCCGATCGCGACGCGCTTCGAGTCCAGCCAGCACAGCACGCGATACGCTTGCAAGGCACGAAAAAGTAAAATAAAAATGAAACAATAATAATAAGTAGGTCGAAACCAAACCAACACATCGCCGATGTCCATCCGCCTGTCCTTGTTGTGGTCGACGTCCCCCTTTTGATCGAGTCTAACTACCTCCGAGGGAAACCTCGGAACATATCAACATCCATCGCCTCGCGTCATGTGGACCTATCATCGCCGCCGACCGCATTCGCCCTGATCCCGCCGTATGACTGCGCCGGCATCTGATTCATTCCCGATATTGCAAGAAGCATACAACACCTCGGGTCTGAGGTCTCCGGGACACACCATCGATCGTTCCCACCCACGTCGCCAGAGCATGTGCACCAAGTCACCCGTCCGCTACCGACACCTATCCCCGTCGTGTAGAACCGAAACGACCGCAACAATAAAAAAGCAGCGACGGAGCCAACGAAAATAGCCCGAGGCTTCGATACGAGAATTGAACATAGACGCCGAAGTTTAAACGTCAACGGGCAACCCTTCTCTCCTACATAGATACGGATGGACACGAGCATGCAACCCCAAACACTTTCCGAAACCGTAGCGGCGTTCGGCGCGAATGAATTGTTTATCGCCATGACAAGGGCGAAAAAGCGCGAGGAACAGGACGGGGCCAGAACGGTCCACATGTGCCAGGGCACTCGGATGGAAAAAAAAAATGTTAGAATTTGAACATCAAACAACCCCCGTGGCTGAAAACGTATCATAATTTACTCCACGAATATTATCGGATGCTGAGCCGAACGCACCTTGGGTGGTGGTCTCATCCAAGCTCCGGTCGCTGTCTCGACCATTTTTTGTCGCACCTGTCGCTCGTACCGACGTCCGGACTTCTGTTTGTCGACGATAAGCATCGATCGCGCACGTGAACTTGAAACCAGATGATTATTATCCTGTGCAATGAGACGTTTGATCTTGACAGGGACAGGATCCCACAGGGGAAGAAACATGTACTGTATAGTCTATCATGATTTTCAGTGTAGAATACAACTAACGGAGGGCTCCAGGCAAGAATAGCGATATTCTTTTTGCTGACAAAGCTTATGGGAGTAAAGATTATACAAGAGGTGTAACTGATAGCAAAGGGGCCGAGGGTGCCATGTACGATGGTGCGAATGACGAGTACAAACCATGCGGGGGGGGATCATGATGCGGGGAATATTTAAGCATCTCGTGTAAGAGGGAGCAGATCCACGGAAAGCAACGAAAAAAAGTGAAGCGAAAACAAACAAAAAAAAGAAACAGAAATAGAACAATGGGAGAAAAAAATGGCGGGCGAGGGAGCAATACGGAACCAGGAAACTAACACGTCAAGGGATACGGGGACGGTGATTCAGGACGCCGAGGAAATGGAAAGACATGAGTGACAGCTCGGCGGGCGAATGCGCTACCACGGCCTCATACGCCGCTTGATGCTTGCGTGCTCGCTCTCACTCTCGTCGCTCTCTTGCCGGCATGCGGAGCGGCGAGGGTCTGGGACGGCCGCCAGCGCCAGATTCTTCCGGTGATAATCCGCCGCGCCGAAGTGGTGGGCATGCACACGGTAGTCCGAGTGATCAGACACATACGGCGCCTGACCGGGTCCGTCCACGCGCCTCACGCGATTTTTGATCGTCTGGATGTGCCCCTCGGTCGATCGTGGGGTTGCAGGCGAGGCAGGTGACACTGCGCCCGCCGAGCTACCCTCGTGCAAGGGATGCGTCCTGGGGCTAAACTCGGGTGATGCACACGCCAGCTCGTGGTGGCCCCTTGGACGCACGGAATCGCTCGACCACGATCCAGGCGCCGGAAATGATTGGCTTGGTCTGTCCTAGGGTTAGTAGATGGAATTCATCAGCGCAGTAACAACGAACCTCACGGAGCCAGAGAACGAGCGGTGTCTTGCCCAACGGGCATCATCCGTCTCCGACTCTGTGTCGTCCATCTTTAGTCGCTCGAGCACAGCGGCTGAATCCTGTGAGGATACGCCGCGCAGGTCCTCGAGTGCCGATATAGGCGGTAGTGCATAGGAGGGATTGCTGACATGACGGGGCGGTGCGAGGGGTTGGATGGGTGGCAATTTGATCTCGTCGCTGGGCAATCTATTGATTGACCGGGGATCTGAGACGGGATCATGGAGGGAGATGGGATGAATATCGAGAGAGGTGGATTCACACGACGTCTTGCGTGGTGCTGTTGCACCCGGGTACGGGGAATAGCGCGATCGCAGCGAGCGCTCGCGGACGAGTGGCGATGTGGATCCAGGGGATGGTTGCCGACCTCGTTGCATCGGAGAACTAGCACGTGGATCGGGGAGTTGAGGAGGTGGCGGATAAGAATAGGGCGCATTGTACATGCGCGGAGAGGGGTCTTGGTCAGAGCGATGATAAGGTGCGGCGTGGTCGGAGGGTCCAGGCACGACGGGGATGGTGGAGGCCCAGGGTGGCTGAGACAGTGAGGTAGCTGATATAGGCACTGCGGATTGATTTGTCCGACGAGGTCGCCGGCGCCCTGATGCAGTGGCCACGACCTGGCCATAGCCAGCCTGATCGGGGGAGAGACAGGTCGCGGGGAACGTGGGACTACGGAGAGACGGTGAATTCAAACGGACGAGGGCGGAGCGGAGGCGACATTACCCAAAGAGAGGGACGAGGTCATCGCGTATCGGCCATGCAACGCTAAAGTGGGTAAATTTAGAGGCGAGGGTGGGTAAGCATGAGGTACGTACCGGCGTGACAGGCGAAGGGCGACCTAATGAAGCGAGATGAGGGGAGAGTGGACGGCATGGGTAGGGGGGCGCTCACCTCGTAAGGCATCCAGGTTCCCTGTATTTTGAGATAGCCACCGCGCACCCGACGGATGACGGGAGCCAAGTCGGGCTGTGAATCGATCATTTTGACGATGTCGGCTGAAAAGGGCTAAATGGGGGGGATAGGACATTACGTGGACGGACCGACCTTTGGAGTTGCCGAGCGCTGTGGGGGGCGATGAGAGCGAGTGGTGGCGAGAGGACAATAGACAAACCTTTCCAGATGCCAGTCCAGAGGATGTAACCGTCATCGATGTCCATCATGATCCATTGACCATTGAGAGGGTACTCGTAGACGGGTCTGTGCGGATGTGAGCGGAGACGGGCGAAAGGGGGAGGGTGCTGACATGTAACCCCTTGGATCGTTGCTGGTGATGTACCTGCCCTTTGTGACCTGGTGATGTGGGCTGGCATAGGGACGGAAGCGGGGGCCAGCGAGCGTGGCGGAGGAGGAGGGGGAGGAGGAGGAGGAATCCATGACAGAAGAGGGCATGATCAGGTGGGGGTATAAGTAACGCAAGTGCCGGGAAATGAAGACTCCGCGGCAAAATTAGCAGCAACGGTCTCGGGGCCACGTCGACGAGGAAATGTCGCGTTTGTGACTTGTCACAACATGAACATCGAGTTGTGACATAATCTCGGCAACCGCAGTATCACAGCAACAAACCCAAATCGGGAAGCAACGTGAACGAAACTGGGTCACCGAAGCCCTCCTGTTCCCTCGGCACCGCCAAGATTTCAGATCCAGGCACGTCTTGGTACAACCCCTCGGCCCGCCATCCCGCCATCCGACCACCCCATCGAGCCCAACAAGGTTCGCGACGCCACCCCCGGTTCAATCCTTATCCTCCCTGTCACCGCCGCACTCCCTGCCACTCCCGGCCCATCCCGCCCACCTCCCATCAGCATTCCACATGTTGAAACAGGGCCGTTAGCGTTTGACATCTCCGTGAGAGTCCACCACTCCCATCCGTCGATTTCCGACGCGGGCCCAAATATATCCTTTTTCGGTTTCGAAGCCGTCAGCCGCATGTGCCTTGAATTTGGAAGCACCACACACCGTCGATCACCCTCGATGACTCACCAGGTTCCCAGCCACTCCCTCCCCTCCTCATTCCCGTCCGTCGGCCATAATTTCCTCCATCCTTGTGTGTGAATCCGCTCCGTCGGTACCGAATTCCGCTAGATTCTGCTCCATCTCTCTCGCTATTTGCTCGGAACAATCATTAGGCATATCGTCTCTCGACAACCACACGATATAATTTACAGCACTCTACACACGCCTCCTGCCAATCGGACGTCGTCTATCACCAGTTACGTCTCCTCGTGTCCATGTCCCTCGCCCGCGAACCGCCGAAGTACCTCCCGCACTTCCTCCCCACCCTTGCTTGTCGTGTACAGCACGTCGCTTAGCTCAAACCCGTTGAACTGGCTCGCCGCACAGATCGTATACGCACCCATCTCGTGCCATCCGAGCCAGTCCCCAACTTGCAGCCCGCTCGGCAGCATCACCGACTTGCACACCTGGTCCATCGAGTCGCACGTCGGCCCCCACACGCTGCTTGCCAACGTCGGCTCACCCTCAGCCACATGGAAAGACCCGCTCATCGACAGAACGTGTGGCGCCACCACTTGATGATCAAACATGATGCAGTTAAATGCACCATATACCCCATCGTTGATGTAGTCTGCATTTATAGCATCCGCCCTCGTCAAAAAAAGCATCTACAAAGAAAGAATACCACTCACACATGACGCTTGGCCCTCCCGTCGTCGTTTCAGAACCGTCTTGCGCCGCTGACCCATCATCGTTCATCTGCCCCCGCCGCGCGATGATATTGGTCGCGAGGCTGAATGCCCGAGAGACGTAGTACCGTCCAGGCTCAGCAATCACCTTGATCCCCGTTCGGTCCGGAAAGTAGTGTTGGATCGCCTGCCTCAACACAGCAGCAGCCGTTTCCAGATGTCTGTCTTCGAACCCGCCACCGACGTCCAGCAGCGAGAACTGATAGCCGACCCGCGACCCCATATCAAACGCTTCACGCGCACGTCGCACCGCGTCTTCATAGATCGTCGGATCATAGCATCCACTTCCGACGTGGAAACTCACACCGATCACGTCCAGGTGGAGTTCCCGCGCCTTTGCCAGCAGATGCGGTACCACCTCCAGAGGTGCGCCAAATTTGACACCAAAGCGACACACGCTCTTGGAATCGTCCGCGAGGATACGCACGATGAGCTTCGCCCCTGGGTGTGCACGTGCGATCTTGTACAACTCGTCCTCGTTATCAAATGTCATCTTGTCCACGCCAACCTTGGCAGCGCTCCGGATAAACGATGTTGCCTTGCATGGGTTGGCGAACAGAATCCGATCGGACGACAGTCCGCCCAGTCCAAGTACCTTGGCGATCTCGCCGTTGGACGCGCAGTCAAAACCCGCGCCCAGCGCAGCCAGCAACCTCAACACATACGGGTCTGGGTTACACTTGACGGCTGTCACACCACGCCCGTGAGTAACAGAGCGAGACCGACAGAGCACGCTACAGACCGTAAAAGGGCTCGATATCCGGCATGCACTGAAGCCAGCGTTGGTGTTGGCGATATACTTGGCCGAGATCGGCGACAAAGAAAGCTTTCTCAGCGTTGCTCCTATTTTCGGTTGCCTTGCGTGAAGCATTCATGATTCCGTTCCTGAGATGGACATCGGGGTGTCCGCGGAAGAGCGGGGGGAGGGATTCAAAGATCTTCTCAGCCTCTCTGTCATCCACTGTCGAATCGGATTTTTCGTGAATCAAAGAGGAATCCCCCGACCGGTCCAAACCTGGCGTGTCGCGAAATCCCGGAGAACCTGGGAACAAAATGGATGCCTGAGTGTTGACGGGCGTTGCTGGGGGCAGTATATCAATGCGAGACATTGCTTTTTTATCGGGGGAGGCCAATGGGTCTACGGTTTCTATGTGGCAGCGTTGTATTTTTTCGAAAAAGGGTATGTTCACGCGCTTGAGCTTGAGTTTTGGAAACCTTGGGTTACCGAACCAGAATCGCCACGGTTGCGGAGGGGCCGGACTAGCCAGGACGGTAATTTGCGAAGTTTACGACAGAAGATGGTTCCTCGCCCGAGACAGCGAGGAAAAAAGTCCAGAAAAAAAATGGGGCCGAAATAGACGAGAGTAACGGAGAAAAGAATATCGCAGAGAGAAGACAGTCGCTATCGAGGAGGTTCGCCTTCGTCGAAGATGAGGAGAGAAAACCGGTGAGAGAGGTTTTAAGACGTACCGCGAACGGGCGACCACCTGAATTGGAATCAATCGATGAGCGCAGGGTGCAGGAAAGGAGAGAGCCGGGATGAAACGCTCACTCGAGGGTCAACAAGCGGAGATCGTTGTTCCCTTCCTGATCAGTAATGGTGGCACTGAGGGTCTCTGGAGGTCGCAGGGTACGCTCTAGGGCAAGTACACAGGACGACTACCGAGGTAATTGCGATTCGTGATGCGTAGCAAAAGCGATTGGCAGGTTTTCTCGGAGTCGGTCTTTTGCAACGATCAATTTTTTTTGGCCGATGCACGGATCGATGATCGTTTATGTAAAGCGACGTGGCCGTCTCCATTCCACGCTGGCGCCACCACCTCACGCATTGCCGACGCCCCTCCATGAGGCTGCACAGTCATATGGATATAAGAACGAGACATCGCCTCTAACAACGCCCCCAGCAGGGCCAACTGGATACAGGGCATTATCCCCCACACCCACACCAGGTCCTATACATAGCACGTCTCTTTCAAAACGCCCACACTAGTTCCGCTCCGACCCCGTATATGGACCATGTCAAATCGCAGTGATTCCCTTACCGGCGCATCGTGCCATCACTGTATGTATGTGGTTCTTCTAGAGCCTGCGCAGCCTCGCGCCGCATGGTACATGCTCCGGCTCGAAACACACGTTCCACACACCCCTTCCATCATATTCCCGGGCCTCTCGTAGAACGTGGCCACATCTCCACATCATTTCCGAGCGTCTCACATCACACCCTGTCTTAGAGTCGCGCACAAGTTCCTCCCGCCAACGCCAACGACGCACGACGATTCATTAGATCGCGCATCTGGACATGCACCCACGGAGCGCTGCAACCCCATTAACATCATTGCCGCGGAAGGTTCCTCGACGATGGAAATGATCGCATCTCCGTTCAGGCGCACAAAACGCCTTGGAAACATCGCCGCGTTGCGCTCGATCGACCAACCGAGGTCAGGGACGGCGATGGATAGGGACTCCGTCCCAAACCGCCGAGGGTGTTGAGCTCAAGGGCAGGACACCACGAGGGGTGTTGGTATCGTCAACCGGCCCAAATAGTTTCCCCTGAGAACTCGCATATGGAAAGTTTGGCTTCGAAAGCACATACAAGTACCCTGTGCGTAAGGGTCGCCCTTGTTCTCGTCATCTAATTCTATCCTATTGGACCACTGAACCTTCCGGTTCATCAAAAACATGTCCCTAAAAAGTCCAGTCTTCTTTTCGTGTTGCCACTCGCTTTTTTTTCATCTATCCTTGATAGGCATCTGGCATTCCTTCATGAGGTTGGGTGTGAACCGCAATGCTCGCTCGCCGGAAGTCACGTTAACTTGAACTTTAAAACACCTGGCCCTACTTGCCAACATTGTCCATCCCTCACGCGGCTCTTTCCGGGTACTAAAATAATAATAATATTCCCCCATCAAATGATGCGGCCGCGTCGGCACAGCCGCACCCGAAGTGGCTCTCTATCTTGGTGCTATCTTGTCGGCATTTCAATCGAGAAGCCGCGTCAATAAATGGGCCACCCCTGGCGCTATTTTCTCGAGGCCCCGAATATAATGTATGCTACATATTCGCGGGAAGCGAGTATCATTGGCAGGCGCGCTTGCTTTTTGCATCCCATCCGATTACGCCGTCCGTTTACAAACTGGACAAACCGGTAAGATCTCCGTGTCATGTTGTTCACTTGTCCATACACGCGATCGGGGGGCGAAAAGGAACACGAATGAAGCGCTGTTTGTTGATACGCGTCCTTACGGATGGGGCGGCGAGGGAAAAAAAATCAAATGTCCCGAGAATATTCTCCGTGTGGCGTAAGGGCTTACGGCGGGGGGTACCTGAAAGGCTTTTTTGACGACGGCAAACCGGGTCAGGGCGCATCATTTTGCGCTCCACAGGCTTTTTGTTCACGTATCCGAGGGGGTCACATTGTTGCGACGGCGCTGAAAGGCTGCGTTCAACCAGCGCCGAACATGATAATGATGGTTGTAGATGATCCAGTGTGCCCGGAGGACCAAATAAACGATGGAAATCCCTGTGATCACAAGTATCTTGCTCATGCACTGACACGCAGAATACATGTCGCTTTACACACCGGGAGCCATGTGGGAAAATAACGTACAGGCGAGCGCGCCAGGTCACACCTTCACCTCGTAATGCCGTTAAGCACTGACAACCAATGCGTGCATGAGTGCCACGCTGCCACCATGTACCTCGGTCAGCCATAGTGCGTCACTCCTCACATATCCGACGCGCAGGACAATTTACGTTGCGAAGCAGCCAAGGCAACGAGGGGACCTTCTCGTAACGAGGTCTTTGGAATCGAAGGATTTCATTGCCGAAACGCTAGCTTTCAGCTCGGCAGCCGCTCCTCAATGATCGGACCTTGTACGAAATGTCATTATACGTCGACTACGGCGTGCGGTTGGACCGAGTATATGTCGCCTGTAATCATGGCTTGGCGTGCTTCTAACGGCGAACACGGATGGCAGAGGCTGGTAATGGCAGGGGTGAGAATGCGACGCGGCCGTGATCAACTCCGCGGATGGTGTGGTGGGCGTGTGGTGATGCTTTAACGGTCCCACTCTATCAAACCTCCAAGTGGTAGATGCTGTACAACCACGCGTTTGCCCAAGACCTCGGCCTATAACGGCAGATGTGTGAACGTGATCGAGAGGGGCGACGTACTTCGTCGAACTTGCCTGGTACATTTCGAACAAACCCTTGTTCACCTTGGCCCAGCTTTGCACATGTGTTGCGATCGAGTACAACTGAGATGAATGCTCAAAGAACGGGCCGTACTTCACTTGATGGATCCTTGCGATCGCCATGAAATACAGGTTGTCAAAGCTGTCGATGGGGTGTGCACCTTTGGCGATTTTGACGTCGAGCACAGCGTTGACGGGTATCGTCGTCTGATCTAGAAAATAAAAGGGGTTACCTGGGACTGGTTGGAGCAATAGGATGGAGAAGCGTGCCTCGGAGTTGCCCGCTCCCGAAAATGTATGGGAGGAAGCTATAATCGTCCAGCCCCCATACGCCATGGCTCCCAGCCGGCTCAAGCTTGTACGTGTCTTGCAATCGCCAGCAAAGGCGGAGATAACGCACAAAGACGCGGAGGACGAGGGCGCGTTCATCAACTGGATCGGGTTGGATGACGCGGAGGAGGGTGAGGGCACAGAGGAATAGGAAAAAGGCAGTTTCGTGGCCAGTACCATAGTCGAGACGACGAAAACTACCAAATGATTCGAGAAAGTAAGGCTTGAGGAAGCGGAGGGCGGGGGCGTGGCTGGGGCCGAGGAACGTACTTAGGAGGCGGTCAGATTCCTGTGAGGTGGGAGTGAGCACTGCGCGGTAGCACACCCTTGCAATGTGAATCACGTGGGGGCAGTACTTGCCTTGATGAGGCGGTCGCCCCAGTAGTCTCGGAAGATTGGGTTGCCGAAGCGCGGGGTGGCTGCTCCGGGTTCAGGGGCCGGTGACCCGTCGATCCACCTGTCAAGTGTGTCGAGAAGGGTGAGGAGATTGGTGATGGCCTAGCATACACGGGTATTAGGGTCGGCTGGGTCTCAGCGGAGCGAGGAAATCTGGCCCCACCTGATTATGGCACCAGGCAGTCGCGTCTGAATCGGATACGCATGGTACGGTGTACCCGACGACGGATTCGTTTAGTCGACGTAAAAACAGTTGATAATCATGATATCCCATCGTATGTTTCCAAGAAGCGACATCTTCGTCATAACGGATTTTCTGTTCAGGCGAGTTGGAAGTGGCAAGGTTGGATAGTGTGATTTGGCGTAGATCCAGCAATGTGGACTGGGAAGTCATGACGGTAACGCTGCCTGATGGTTCATTCAGTAGAGACTCGTATCTTTGTCACGCTGGTCCTGTGATCCGAGTGAGTCGAGAGATCGCAGATTACTGTCACTAGCGTGGCAGTGTGAAACACAGGGGTAAAGTCACATGACATGATGATGTAATGCATGTTTCAATGAACGCGTCGTGGTTCGCATTTTCTTCTGATTCCTCTTGCCCGAGCCTGACTTCAGCATACCCGCACGGCAGACGGGAACCCAAATCATGCCGCCTTTTGACGATTGGAACGTGATCGACGACGAGGAAGAAGAAGAACTTCAAGACAATTCAGTTCGCCTGCCACATGCTTTGGCGCGCTCTGCGGCTGACCCCTATTTTACAGTTCTTCGAAGGAAAACGAGATGTGATCCTGTTTTGTATAGACTGTTCCGAGTCTATGCATGAGCTCCGCGATGATCCCGTGTATGAAAACACGCAGACATCCCACCTCTTCGTGGCCCTCGACGCCGCCATGCAAATCCAGAAAAAGAAAGTTACTGTTGGTCCAAACGACTCCGTTGGGATATTGCTCTTTAACACGGTGAGATACCACAGGTGGCATTTCTCACAGGATGTTGAACAATAGGTGGGGTAAACCCAGACCCGACCCAATGAGGTCAAGGGTCATGCTTCCGAGATCAAGAAAAACACTTTTGTCTACCAGCAGATTGCACCCATAAGCGCACCGACGATACAAGAACTCACCCGCTTGATCGATGGTGTGCTGTATTCTCTGATAATGTTATGTTGTTAATATCCTGTCTTCAAGAGGCCAGGGAAAACCCGGATCTACTCCGAGATACCTTCCCTCCCATTCAAGGCAAAAATGTGCCTATGGGTGATGTTTTCACAAGTTGTAACTGGGTTATGCGTGATGGGTTGTGTAGCTTTCACGTTTTGCGTTCGGGTATCTATCTAACCATTTTCCAGGGCACCCAAGACAGCATCAAAGCGCGTGTTCTTGATTACGGATGATGACGAACCGAATCCAAACAGCAAGCAGCTGCTTACTTCCTCTAAGACTACTCTCATTGTCTGTCACTTGCGGACATGGTTTGCTGGGTCGTCTGACTACGTTGACAGGACCTTACGCAAGCTGGGGTGCAAGTCGAACCGTTTTTTATCTCCACTCCACAGAAACCATTTGATCCGACAAAGTTCTACTCCGTTCGTTCTAAAGCCCTCTTCGTTGGATGGGTTGTATGATTGAACTGACGTGCCAGTCCGTCTTGCCATCCAATCTACTCGGCGATGATGAAGGGGAGGAGGATAGGGGGATGCTCCCAGCATCTATTTCAATCATGAGGATCGACGACCTCCTTTCGCAAATGCGATTCCGCGAGGTTCCAAAGCGTGCCCTGTTCAGCATTCCGTTTGAACTCGGCAAGGGTTTCGTCATCAGCGTAAAAGGGTAGGGCTCTTACTACTTCCCCGGAACTCGTCAATGATTCAGGGCCCATCAGTTATGGTTTAATAACCGAACAAAAGAAAGGATTGTATAAGTACTTCATTGACCTTGGAAACCGAATGGAGGTCGCAAATAGCCGAACAATGTGCCTTGACGAGGTTCTTTTTGTAACGAATGGCCATGCAATGGGTCCCCTGACCTCTCACATTTCACAGGACCAACAAGTGGAGATAGACCGCACCAAGATATTATTTGGCGGTAAACTAGGCACTGGTACGACAGACATGGGCGACCAAGACGAAGAAATGAGCTTGTCCATGTCTAGAACAGTGAAATTAGGCCGCAGAGTAAAGTGGCTCCATGTTTCCGCTGGGCATGACGCACTGAGCCACCATCCACAGCCATTTTACCTCGCGGACGAGATAAGGTCCTTCCGTACCCTCGGCCTTGAACCTGGTAACAGCAACTTTCGGCTCTATAATATCCCATCGTTATACTTTCACTTTTCTAGGTCTCAAACTTCTTGGCTTCAAAGATAAGTCAGAGCTTGCATTTGAGGACAACGTCAAACATGCCCTGTTCATCTATCCAGACGAGATGGTGGGTAGTTCATGGCCGCGTGCATAATTTCCTGTCTAACCTCCCATTATTATAGAAATACTCTGGGAGTAAACGCACGTTTAGCGCTCTTCTACAGAAGATGCTGGAGAAGGACAAGATTGGGTTGGTCCTTGCCCTGCTCCGGCGTAATGCTACTCCCATGTTCTGTGCCCTCGTGCCACAGGTGGATAATACCCCCTGTACTTTGATCGTTAATATTGAGACATATTTTTAGGCAGAAACAGCGGAGGAAGGCGGGTGGAGCGAACCTGCTGGATTCCATCTCATCTTTTTGCCGTTCGCTGATGATATCCGTGCTGCCCCAATTACCGAAGCATTCCGAGGTAGGTCTGCCAATTTCCTGGGTCTTTCAAACTCATGTCTTTGTGGCATCAGCTACGGATGAAGCCAAGGATGCTGCGAGAGTTTGGATTGACAAACTGTGTGTCAAGAATGGTACATATCCTCCGGACTCGTATCCGAACCCTGGTGTGTATGTGTCACCACACATGCGCTTGGTTTCCTCAATCAGCTTCTCAGCACTCGCATACCACAATGCTCAACTTCAGGCGAGCGCCTTCCGAGAGGAGTTTGACACTGAAGCATTCGAAGATTTGACGCGACCCAAGTATGATATGATTCATAAGGTTTGAGAATTCTCTGCTCCCCACGAAATTAATGAAAACACCAAACAGCGAGCGGGAGCACTGTTGAAGGAATGGAAAAAGGCATTGACAAATGACGAATATTATAACGTTGTCCTGGCGACGGCAGGGACGAAGAGAAAGGCGGTTCGTCGTCTATCTGGGATGTACCCTAATGTATCTTGCTCACGACGGCATCTTTTGTTGTTGTTGTAGGATGTCTCGGTTGACGAAGCGGATATTCGAAGCAAGTACGCCGCGGGAACACTGGACAAGGTGAGTTGGGTGTCGCGTTATCCTAGTTCCCAGCGGATTCTAATCCAGAACTATCATGATCGTGACAGCTGCGAGTCGATCAGCTGCGGGTACGTTTTCCCCTGTATAGGCAAAATGCGTGCCTGTTGCTCACTCCAAGTCACTGTAGGAAGTGCTCAAAAATCAGGGTCTGCCGACGGTTGGCAGGAAGGCGGAGCTCATCGAACGTGTGGGCGAATGGCTGAGCAAGAACTGACCCTGAGTCGTTGCGTGTTATGCGACATTGGACGTAGGCTGATATCGCTTTACTCGTTGATTCCGTGCATGTTTCTGATCGGCATGTGTATTGAGCTATTGCCTCTGGCGTTGTAAGGTACGACGTACTTCAATTTGACTATCGGCGGACTTTTCCGGCCTTGAAGTTTCAGGCTTCAGGCCTCTCTCGGGGCCCATTTGGATGCAGAACAACAGATACACAAGAGTTGGTCCGGCTTAGTCCACGCCCATACTGATAAGTATGTGAATCGAGGCAGGACCGGTAGCAACTGCCAGCTGGGTACTTGATCGGTGATCAAGTACTCAGCACTCAGTCGACGACCACGAGTCGAATACTCATGGCATCAATGCCCTCTCAGACAAGTAGGCGTACCTGGCGCCATCCGACGGGTTTGGAACCTTTCCGGCCACGTCACAAATCGTCCGTCAAATTTCAAAGGCGATGGACGTGCGTGGACCGCACGCACATGTGTCAACTGTCTACGTCTACTAATATAGTACAAGCCGATCTTACCCAAAATTGCCACAC
This sequence comes from Sutorius eximius, assembly GCA_038089815.1. Lineage (NCBI taxonomy): Eukaryota > Fungi > Basidiomycota > Agaricomycetes > Boletales > Boletaceae > Sutorius > Sutorius eximius. Next base: position 34,807 of record JBBPLN010000009.1, on the reverse strand, counting down.
TGAGGGCCAAGCCATTCTGCCGCGGACCCCACGACTCTTTGCTTCTCAGTCCGAGACATTCGACTAAAGGTCTCATAGCTGGCATGTCAAGAACTGCCCAAACGTCCATCGATTTTGCGCGCGCTTCCCTGTCGCTCAGCATCAAATAACCCCTTGATTTGCTCACGTGCTGGTACGGGTCTCTCCGCGAAGAGAAGGTTGGCGAATTGTAGGTGCACGTCGGGCGGCGGAAGCAGCGATTGCCTCTTTCGGTTAGTGCTCAAGCTCAAGCATGATATGAACTGTAACATAACTCTCTGCTCGCTGAGCCCTCTTCGAGTCCTTCAGGACGCGTGTCACCCATCTGACTCCCAAAGCTTTCATCTTAACGTTTTTAACTTGGTTCGATGTCCCACAGCATTGGGATGATCCACCAGGTGCCGACACTAACGAACGTGTACTGACTGATAAGAGGGCGGAAAGGGACCCGGGATTGCGCTCTTGTGTCCTCCCAGTGCCTTGCCAAGACCGCAGCAACTGTGCATCTGCGCACATGGGCTGTGTAACCATTGGCTGGGAGCGGGATGTCATACGTATGTTGGTGTTTTTGGATATGCGGGACCAATGGCGAATCAGCACAGCGCTCATGAGTCACTCTGAATATACCACCGATCGACAAGTCACCAATCTGCTCCAACTTTCACACGGTTCGTAGTATTTCTAAATCTGTGCATCTTCCACTTGATTAACTTAGATTCTGACTTAGTGGCTTTTGGCACTTCTGCAACTGTGTCAGAAGAATCTCGCGCATTCCGTCCGACCAATCAGACCAGATGGCCATGGCCATGGCTCGAGCGAGGCGCTATATGACTGCATACACGACTCAACTCAGATTCACTTGCGGTCATCTCTCGCTGAGCTCACACGCTCTGATTCTGCGTGAGGATAAAAACGGGACAGCTGCGGTTGAGGTTTCATCACAAGGTCACTACACAAGATATGGATATGTTCAGACAAGCACTCCGCAGCACATAAATCCACCATTCTTCCGATACAGCAGTCCTGGCTAGCAGATCTCCCGTTTCTTTTCCTACTCCCCATTCTGCTATGCAGTCTCACTCGCAGAAAGACTGCTGTTCTCTTTCCGATCAGTTCTATCGATGTATCTCCGAGTTCGATATTATGTATCTACATAGAATCAACATGGTGGCGATAGAGTAAACCGAATGTCTCGTGTGATATCCTTGGTGTTGGTCTATTTCCTTGTAGTGTCGTGCACAAAAGCGAGGTGATATGAAGTTGTATTATCGTTTAATCGTAGGTCCTTAGATTCACCTTGAACTAGATATCCAAGGTTGACTCGAGTGCAGGAAATCGAGCCAGTGTCAAGTTACTTATCCTCCTTAACCCGGAACATTCCTCTGGCCATGTACTCTTCCCCGGCTCTAACCCTTTGTTCTGCGTCTGCGATAACCGCGGGGTCAGCTGTGGCTGTCCACAAGTAGTTCAATTGAGTATGCATGTTGAAGGAAGGGGTATACGTACGATCGGACAGCGAGCCGAGCTTGAATGGTCTTTGAAAGTCATGGGCTGGTTTCCCAAGCACATGAATGGCGACGACATGTTTGTCGTACAAATCCTTTAGGTCGACGAGGATTTGAATAAAAAGGATTTGATTATACTTCATGTAGATATGGAGTAAGGCCATTATTGCGACGTTGAAGCAAACGCCACGGAGCTAGAGCATATGGTGTAAGAATGGAGAGAGATTCGGTTAAATGATATGCGTACGAGTTCTAAGGTCTCGGAGAGATCGTAATCGCTTACGGTGGTTGTCACAAGCCCAACATAGTCGGGCGACCAAGAAAGTGGGTCGGCAACCCATCGGAACATGGCCATCGGGCCGGGTGGTTTGACTGGGGTGGAAAGTGTTAGCATGGTCTAAACTTACGGGGAGAGGCATGTGTCACACCATATTTGAGGACTGTTCGGTCGTTCTTTTGCAGTATCTGAGGGATGGCACGTGTGTGTTAGCGCCAAGGATTGCAAGCAAAAAGAGGAAGGAAAGCAAACCTTGAAGGACACGAAGAGATACGTCCCAACGATGATGACTTGGCTGAGAATGTAACCTAGTCGGACGCAATTGAGAATGACTGGGTAGTCGAATGGGATTTTGCGAGCGACTAGAGCAAGCAGACCGATTGAAATTTGTGAAACAGAAGGAAAGAAAGAATAACATACTGTAGATGGCCCCAAGAAAAATCACCATGTTTCGCATGCCAACGAAATTCATGTTTGTGCTACCAAAGTTGCCTGATGCGAGGATTGCAGCGAGCCACGTATGATCGAAAGGCCGAAATGAGATAAGTTAGTTGTTGGTAGTACGGTCGTAGCCCATGGATCATCTCACCTCAGGCTTTGTAGTGAGACGAGACTGAGGTGCACATGGAAACCCAACAAAACCATGGATAGGGGAAAACGTGTATGGTGCGTGTGGGTTGTAATAATCGGATGCTATAGACCCGTATGCTTAGGTAAGGACAACATACCCCCGTGATGTCATCGTGCTATCAGATCCCACGGACTCATCTATGCTATTGCAAGCGCATTCAAAGGAGAAAGAACTACTGTAGTAAATGCTACTGCCAGACGATGCGTGTGACTCGCTGGCACATTTAATGTTGCGTCCAAATGGCCATGTGTCTTTCTCTGGACCTACTTTGCACCATGGTTAGATGAGCGGTGGGACCGTATCGGTAGTGTCCGAGCATTTACATCCTACATCCTATCCCTGCACGGTGTAGGTCAAACATAAATCCAGCTTTGTATGAAAAGCATCACACGTAAGATGTGGCCCAGGGGTCAACCAGGTCGTCAACAAGTGCATCGCACCGCAAATAACCCCCGATTTGCGCTATCGAGCCAATCCAAACGTGGGGTGCACAACGCGTCCGTGTCACATCATGTGTACAACCAATGTTCGTAGGTTGGATACACGAGTCCTTTCTGATGGAACGAGGCTGTTCAACCTTGTAGAAATTCATCCAAGGACATTCCGGAGGACCTCGTTGATCAATGATACGAAGAGACCAACACTATGGCTACGCACTAGAAATGAAACAAGAAGGTACATGGTAACGAGAAATATCCCGAGAACTCCATTGCCACCCAAACTGAAATCACTGTACCTGAGTAGAACACGATCAGCCATCATCGAATCAGTCTAGCAGGAACCACCACGACAGGACATGAAATGTACGTACGTACCTGTTGACGCTCCTCACAGCATCCTAACAGCAATGTGGAAGTGGATATTCAGGTATGCTACGCCGCGCAGTCAGCGCACTGTGCCTTGATATGATGACCGCGACCATGCGGGTTCATCATGTGAGAGAACGTTCCGATCCCACCAGCGGAACAATATATCAGTTCCGCCGTGCAACTCTTGGGCATTCGTGAAAGATGACATACGGCATATGGAGACAGGAATGATCACACAGCCTGGTTCAGCTGATTCTCCAGCGTCCCGACTCTTCTCGATGGATGGATCCGGGAAGTCTACTATCCGGCGCACAGGATAATAGAAATTGCGGGAATCCAGGCTGGTTTTCATTGATTACTTACCAACAGTGAACGTTTGAATGTTGAAAATACTTGCAGTAAAGTCTATAGGTTGAATCGGCCGGGGCTCGGGGACCCTCCGTCAATATTTGAATGTTGACTCCGCTTGTTCCTTCGGTAAACGATTTGCTAGGAGATAGCCCCGGAATATTATATGGTCCAAGCATTATATATTTTATTTACGTGGCTGTGAGGTGATTTCGCCGATTTGTTGGGCTACCAGGATGGAAAAGAGTGGCACCTTGGCATTTTCAATCAACCGCACTGCCGGGTATCAGATTATTCAGATAGACATATGAAGATACTGAAGTAACACCGGCAGGGGAATGCACTATTAGGCACAATATCCATCCGTCAAAGCAAGAACAACGCGGTACATCTATTCCTCCTTCTTGGCTCCAATCTTTTTTTCTGCCTCTGCAACAGCCGCTGCATCAGTCCGTGGTCCAGCATCGGCTGTGTGCGTGTTATAATCGAGTGCTTGTTAACGAAAAAAGTGGACATACGGCCGAACATCGAGGCAACCTTGAATGGTCTTTTAAGGTCGCCCTCGGCTGGCTTCCCGAGTACATGGATAGCAACAACTTTTGCGTCGTACAGATTCTTCAGGCCCATGAGGGCTTGAATAAAGAGAGGTTGAGTGTACTTCATATAGATATGAAAGAAGGCCATCATGGCCATGCCAAAGTACGCGCCACGGAGCTACAGCGTGTGGGATAAGCGTAGAAAAGGTTCAACGAAGCGGTGTACACACAAGTTTTGAAGTCTCGGAAAGATCATAGTCTCTCACGGTGGTTGTGGTCAATCCACCCGAGTCAGACGACTAACGGAATAGGTGAGCAAGAGGAATAATGGAAGGCTTTCGGAGGCTGACCATCGGGCTGGGTGCGTCAACTGAAGCGAGAAATGTGAGCGTGATTGAGACTCGGAAGAAGCGAGCGACACACCATATTTGAGGACTGTTTGGTCGTTCTTTTGCTTTACCTGAGTGATGACGTGTTCCAGTCAGCGCTGAGGACACGAACAAGGCCAGAGAGGAAACCTTGTAAGAAACGAAGAGGTATGTGCCAATGATGATGACCTGGCTGAGAACGTAACCGAGTCGGACATAGTTGAGAACGACCGGGTCGTCGAACGGGATCTTGCGGGCAACTGGTGCAAAAAGAGAGGTTATCAGACCACTGGATCGAAATAAGAAATGAGGCGTACTCTGCATTGCCCCGAGGGAAATCATAATGTTCTGTACGCCGGCGTTCATGTTGACAACGAGGAGGAGACTGGAGACTCTGACGGAGGATGGACCAGGAAAAGCCTGCGCTTGTGAAACTAACTCGGATGTGACCAAATATGTGTCACGTGATTGTAGTGTGACGTGTCACAGCGTTATGACGTCGGCCAGTGTAAGTGTCAAGGTTGGTCAAGAACGATGAGCTACCACGAAACAGCGTCGATATCTCGTGCGACGTCGGTCTCCCGTGCATCGAAGCACGGAAGTACACTTTCCCGTTCTCAGTCTCTCATCAAGAAAAACATAGCACCGCAAGACCTCAAGCCGTCTGATGTCCTCATCGAGCGTTTCGTCGCTTGGAAAGCTATCGTGAAGCAACTCATTGCCTACTTTGAGGGACTCGCAGACATTCAAAACAACATTGCGCGCGAATACACGAAGCTTAGAGCAGTCATACAAGTGCCCTTCAGAGCAGGAAATCAGTTTCTCGGCGAAGGTGGCTTGCAGGTACGTGTCGCTCCACTCCATTCCATGGCTCATCATGATGTGTGATAACAGGATGTATTCTATGCTATACGTGATAAAACTAGGGCCATTGCAGACCAACATGCCAACCTTGGCCGCACCGTCGACAGTTCAATTGTACAGCACCTCCAGAAGCTTAGAGCGGAGATTAAAGCACACATCAAGGTAGAACCACTACACTTTCTGTTTGCTCATTTCTGATCATTCATAGAATGTTCAAAACGACACGGGGAAGCTCGCGACGAGTGTTGCTAAAGAGCGCGAGCTCTCCGCGAAAGTGATAGGAGACCTCGCTACTAGCATAAGCGTCTTTAAGAACACGCCGATGAGCGTTACTGCAAAATCAGACCCGTATGTTGTCACTCGTGTTACATTGCTTGTCCCTTACCCTTCATTTCAGGTACGTTGCAAATGTGGCCGTTGCTCGTCAGCTCCAGAAACAAGTACACGAAGAGAATGCCCTCCAAAAGTCTATAATAATCATGCAGCAGAATTCTGCTCATTTTGAGGATGGGATTGTTCGCGCCATTCAATCTGCCTGGCAGACTTACGACGAGTGGCAGTCTCGCATGTCATCCTCTGTCCAAGACACTTGGCGTGCCCTCGGAGAAGCTATGTCTTCGCTTTCCCCCGACCGAGAATGGATCTCTTTCTCCGCCCGTTCGGACCATCTTCTTGATCCAGAGACACCTCTGAGAAACCCAGAGACCATTATCTATCCTTCTAAAGACGATCCAAGCGTTATAGCCGTTCATACTGGCCTGCTTGAGCGCAAGAAATGGTTCACACGAACATACCGCGAGGCATATTATGTCCTTACTCCTGCTGGTTTCCTCCACGAATATGCTTCCTCCGATCCAGACCACATCGGAAGTCATCCTCCAATCTTTTCCCTCTTCCTTCCCGCCTGCACGCTTGGGCCACCTTCCTCTGCCTCGTCGAGATCTCACAAATTCCACATTGAGGGGAGGAAAGATGGCACCGGCTCTCACAGCGGAAGCTTTAAATTGATTGCGACTGGTCAGCATGCATGGAGTTTCAAGACACGAAGCCGTGAGGACATGATGGAATGGTGGAACGATATTAGGATGCTCTGCGCGAGGTACCTCGTTGCGAGTGAACAAATGGACCGAGGTGGGCCAGTCTATGCAGCTGTACGTTCTGTCGGCTATGTCAGCGAGGATGACGATGAGGGTGACGACGAGGGATCGAGCATTGAGGAGCAAGACGACGACGAAGACGGTGATATCTACCAAGACGCTGTAGTCGATGAGGAAGGGGAGCCGCCTTCATATTCTCATCCCAGGAAGAATATGGGATCATTGAATGGGAAGAATGGATACGCGGTAAGTACTGGATTGTCATCTAGGCATAATTTCTCAAGTTGCTTGTGACCTACCACTGATTCACTGTTACTCATTCCGCTTAGCTAGAAAAGCTATCTTCAATAGATCGCGACCACGAGGATGATGACAGGGCTGTGAATGGACAAACAAATGTGTATAGGAGGACCAGTCAGCGTCAGCGCGAGAAAGCGCCGGAGGGTCGGCCCCCCCATTCAGTTGAACATAGTCGTTCGTATCTTGACTCAAATGGCACCTCCACTGTCAGAGGCGCTCCGCATGCGGAACGTGGTTATGATGAAGGGGGGAGCGCAGAAGACCACACTGACGAATCGCTTGGTGCACCCGGACCGGCGCCAACGGAGAGTCAGTTAACGGACGAAGTGTGATCTAGTGTACGTGCAAGTATATATATCGGATCCCGTCTTGCATGGATTGATGGCCAAGTTTGTTACTCCCTTCGCGACATCATGTTATACGGTGGACTTGTAGCAGAAGCTCCATCCTCACTGATTGGATGCATAGTTCTTGCCAGCTTACAGCACATAGTTAAACATGATTAATTGTAACGCTGAGCTCGGTTGTCATATGGGATTGTGACTTTTCTCCACTCGATCTCGTATGCCTGAGATGAACAATGCGAACTATGCCTTGGCAAGCACGGTCTTCCATCGGACTTAACTGTCCTGGGAAGCGAGGGACAGAGCCAGTGGCAACTGGACACCGCGGTCAAGTTCGCCATCCACCATCGGGGTCATGACAAGGGTTAACTGTCGGACAATGCCGCGGGTTTCATCCGTCGTTCCAAATTCAAACTTGCCCGCGAGCTCGAACAGGAATACTTGGATCTCCAAGACGCTGTACTGCGCAATGAGTGATGCATCTCGTGTAGCCGGGGGTTAGACCCACGCAAAGCGCCATCCCAAACATGCCCGAGTCCCACTGAGGAATGTCAACCTGTCGTCATGAAAAATGAATATGTCCGTAAGGATGCCTCTAAATGTGGGGAAATAAAGCAAACAGATTGGAATATACGCCAATTCCAGCTGATTTCTTCTCGTTTATTGTGCCGTCTAACCAGCGATCGGGGTTGAATTCATGTGCATCCTCCCCCCAAAGATCCTTATCGCTAGCGCAAGACGTTCAGTTACTCATCTGAGATGTATTTGTGAGACTTGTAGAACATACCGATTGTACGCAGCAATGGATACTACGATCTGGGTGCCTTTGGGGACAAGTATTTCATTGACCATATCTCCTGATTCGGTGAGAATTGGCTTAGAAAGCGGAAGTGTGTCATCTTGACAAGCCATTCTCCAGATGTGCGGTGTCGGCGAGTGGAACCGTAATCCTTCCTGCGTCAAATAGGAATTGATGTCATCAATTCAAGTGGTGGATGCCACAAAGACATTGGTTACCTTGATCACAGCGTTCAAATAAGACATAGCATCTAAGTCAGCGACTGTGAGCTGTTGACGGTTGCGTGTTCGGATGGTCGCTTCTGCCTTCTTTATCTCATCGTGTAGTCTGGATTGGATTTTGGGGTTTCGTGCCAGCTCTAGCAAGATCCAAGATATAGAGTTTGCGGTAGTTTCGTGCCCCGCGATTAGAAGCGTGCTGTCCATTAACGTATTTATGATCTTGAATAATTAGACGAGGGAGAGTGGAATGACAAAACACACCGCATCTGCGCCAACAACTCTTCTTCGGTTAACTTGCGCTTCGCGTCTGCATCCATGTTGGCCTTGACTTTAATACAGTTAGCGGGGTTGGTTGATAAGTAGCAACACGAAAGTAACACACCCAGTAGGGTAAACACATCGCGAGTACCCTTTTCTTGAAATAGGGCTTCTGCCTTCTCCCGAACTAATTCATTTGCAACAGCGGCAGTAATTTTTGTTACTTCGCGCAAACGTGCAATGCGAGGATTTGAACTATGCTCAAAAATCCATTCCAGTATCCACGTTGGAATATATCTTGAGGTTATTTGTATGAAAATCTGCATTGCCGAAGGCAGACCGAAAACATCGCCACTGGGATGAAGACGAAATAACGCAAGAACCTCAGAAAAAGTGAAAAGGGAACTGACAGGAATGTCTCATACGCCTTGGCAAGCGGATGTGAACCGTCTCTTATGGTCCCAAATTGAACATGGAATGCGGCTGTTAAGATGATATACAGTACAAACTCACTCTCAGGATAATAGAAGTCGTACCCTGACCGAGTGCATCTAATGACCCACGCGACAGCCAAGGCCGTACGTCGAGGATAACACTCTGACCGTTACTATTGCCGATTATTTCAGACAATTTTATACTTAGAGACTCGGCGCATTCCTTGAAAATGGGTAAGAATGCCTTCGACTCTTTCAGCCCAAATCCGGGAAGCATTATATTTCTCTGTCGTTTATGGTCCTCACCTATCGCATAGTTATTCAATCGGAACGACAAGCTGAAAGAATGCAAACTACCTTCCGCCCAGGCAACCCCCCTCCCATTTACCGCTTGCGAAAGAACACGCAGATGGGGTAGCTTTGGAAAGTTGTATGCAGATGTGTTCAACATCTTCTGCAGGGCTTTCGAATCCGCGACCAGCAGTCGGTCCTCCTGGTGTTTATTGAGATTTAGCTGGACGAAACCAATATGAAGTAATAATAGAACACTCGGACTCACTCCAAAGACACCCTTGAACCGGACGACATTACCGTACAACCGTTGCCATGTGAAGTCTGCTTCGCCAACTGGGCGTTGGAATATCTCGAGCAAGTTACCTAAATAGCGTCAAGAATGTAACAAGCAGGCAGAGAAAAGTGTTCTACCGAAGATGAGCGATGATGATTTTGGACCACGGATCGCGGACAAAGACGGGCGAGCGAAATGCTTGAACAATGCAATATACACAAGGATTAGGGTGACTAGCCCCACACCTACAGAAGACAAGAACATCATGGTGGAGGGAAACGCTGCAGGCAAGCGCAAAGGGTACCTTTATTGGTGGCCCTATTCTCACCCTGGTAATTCCTACGCGGCGACTTCTAAGGAGCGCACCCGATTTTGACCGTGGTCATCGTATCATGGCACATCTTGCTGTTCCATGGTATTGTATCGTTTCACCTCGGAGTGTCAGTGGGTACATCAACCAGATTCAGGTTTTGCCCTCAAATTTGATATAGATGATCATTACTGAGACTGGGACGCGGACTCTGTGAAATAAATTGGGTTCCCTGATGAATTCGAGTCTTTGCCAGAGATGCACTGACCAGTATTCGGGTCACTAAGCCAGCATTGGCACTCCAAAGGGCATTGCCACGACATCTCATGTGTCCTGAAAGTTGAAACTAGTCTCAGTTCCTAACGGCTATTTTTTGGGGTTTCGTAATCCTCCGGGAAGCGCTATCAACACTATTACGTGTCTCAGCGCACTCCGTCGTTTCATGATCCTTAATGACCTCAACCGTGATGCCTGTAAGTATATTCTCATTCAGTAGAACAGTCGCCATGCATTGGTGCCACTACGTAACCTTGAGCTCGTTTGAAGCTATCGCGCTCCCGCCAAACCTCAAAAAGCCAATATGATGTATTCCGATTTCGCAGACGGGCCGACGCCTGGCCCAAGGCTGAAACGAAACTTCGTCTGTCTGGAATGTCAAGTCCATCCGGGACCCGGGACCCGGGACCATGAACCCGTCCTGTCCGCTGCACGCAGCCATATCTGCAGGACCGCAACGACCTTTCTGGGCACGCATTCCGCTGATGCATGACTTTCCAACGACGTGGCTCTCCGTACGACCCGTACGATGTTTGCCTGACAATCAGGTGTCGAGGTTGCTATTGTGTCAGGTATTCTTCCATTCGCTCTCCCATACCTATCAAATCATCCATCAATACGAGATACTCATCACTTCCTTTGCTGGAATTACCTCGAAGAATCGACGGCGGTCGGCCACTTTGATCCCACGACAGCTTGTCAAGTCAAGCTTCTCCAATTTCGGGCAAGCATCGATAATTGGGAACAGTCCGTTACCTGGAAGATACGTGGATGGGTCGCTTAGTACATACAACCGATGACAGCCAAACGTGCAAGACGGACTTGTTAATTTGGTGCCTGCAACTTCGAGTACGACGAGTCTCGAACAGCATGCCAGAAATGGCGCTGCCTCATCGTCGATTCCAGTATTGTTCAAAGCCAGCTCTTCCACCATGGGTGGACTGTTATGGACCGTCCCCGACATCAACCCAGATAGATCCTGAGATCGCAAATACGGCACCCCTGACAAGTTCAGACGCTAACGTAAAGCCCAATGTTTCACATGAGTATGTCCTATCAGTCGAACACAAAGTACGATGGGACGTGCCTTGCACTTTCGTCCGACTCGACCGATGACGTCGGCGAGTGCGGGTTGATCGTCATGGCGAGATGTAAGTCCTAGTTTGGTATTACCGACGAGGCTGAGCTTCTCGAGGTGTGTGAAGTTTTCCATGATGCCCGTGAGCGATACAAGGGTGTCATCTGTCATGGTCATGGCAGATATGTTGCCAACCGAGGTAGATGAACCCTGCCCACTGCCTAGTGCACCCAAGGAAAGCGACCGTATGTTCGGCAAAGCGCTGACATAAGACACAATATCTGCACTTGACAGTGCTGTAGAGGTGAGCGACAACTTTTCTAAAGAAGGCGCAAGAGTGGCTGCCGACAGCGGGAGGCGGTGAAGACGCGTAAAAGATACGTCCAAGCAGGTCAGGTTTGGACATCGCGCGACGAAAGCGAACAATGAAGTTTCGGAGAGACCAAGCTGGCGAAATTTAAGGTTTTTCATATGATGCAGAGTCGTATCTGGTTGTTGTGTGAGCCCAGTGAGCAGTTTTGCGAACGTGGCATCAGTCTGAATAGAATGGTGGTATAAATCGGCGATGTGATTGCACTGGTTGTATATTAGCTCACCCAACTCGGTATGCCGGCCACTTTTAGCACTTCTAAGTTAGTGCAAGAGGTCAACGGTGCAAGGAGGGACGCGGGTGAGACAGATGTATAGTTAAGGTTGAGGGTAGTCAGGGACGGACAAGCATTGCCAATCACTTCCGCGGTCCTCGCGCCGACCTTGGAACAACCGCTGTGACAATGTTAGAGAACCATACAAGGAGAACTATTGGTCGTACCGGAGGACAAGAACGCGGAGATGGGGAAGGGAAGGTAACATGGACGCAAAGACGGTGTCTGCAAACTTGTCGAAACCGGTCAAATGGAGCTCTCTGAGGCCTGCATTGTTTACAACAGAGGCAATCGTTTGTCTTTGAACGCCAGGAAGATCACTGGAGAGCACAACGGATGGCCCACGCAAAAAGTACTTCGGTGTATTTCAGCTTGGATAGACATGCTTGACGTTGCTTAAAACCTTACCAAAACAATCAATCCATGCGACAAAAGTGCTGGGCAGCTGTATCGCAACATAGAAAACAATCTTGGTACGAGTGTGTCAGGCAGACGTTTTAAATAGCGTTTGGAACGAGCCCATAATTGTTCGTTCTCGGAGAGTACCCGGATGTGCGTCACGAAGCACCGTGCTGCAAGGGAAGCTAACGACGGTACGGCAGCCTTTTGAGGGAGAACGCGAGTAGACAAGGCCGTCGCCGAAAGAAATTGACTTGGTTGCCGCAGGGGGCCATCGTCTTCCGTTGGCGCACCAAATGCAGGGAGATTGGCCCCACGTCGCTTTTTCGTCGGTACGGTATTTGATAGTGGCTGCTTTCGTCGAGACATACACAGGCTTCAGCTTGTCCAGGTACGCGCAACGCCGTGTAAGAATATGATGAATAAATACAGTCGCTCTGCCTGCGATGTGTACAGTGTGACCGAAGAGAAGGTAGTGATGCAACAAGAAAGGAAGGTGTTTCCCAACGGCAATGACCCAGCGACATCACATTGCACAAACCCCGCCCATACCGTATCAAATCAGGGCCTTGCAGAGCTTGTCCCTCCTTGAGCGAACTTGATGCTGAGTCCAAGGAACGTTGGTGCCCACCAGTGGGATGGGAAGATGGGAAGACGACGCTCCATATAAGCAAACAGTGTCCACTAGTGCAAGTCTCCCGGGAACTTGTCCACGTACCGGACGGAAACTGTGCTTTGCCGCCTTTACGATCAGCTCGTAAAGTGCAACTGGGTTAGCTACCGGGACGTACATCACGAAGCGGTTGTTCGCAGCATCCGCTAAGTGTCCTGGCCTGAAGCCCTCACTCAAGCGGGTATGAGACCTATCTCTAACACACTGGACTAGCTCAGTGACTATAGCTTGCGGTGTTCTATGCGATTTTGCACAGTGCCTACTGGGTATGCTAATGATCATTCTGGTTTCTTTTTCAACAAGCATGATGTTTATTCTACCCTTGTACTTGTTTGACACCAATGCACGATGCTGGTCCCTGTATCTGATCCTGTTTAATCCTAAGGAAACAAAACGTCATGCAAAAAAAGACAAGTTGCGAAAGAACCAAAAGCCGGCGTCGGGTGTGGAGCGGATGAGCATGCACTGGGGTGGGAAGGTGTGCTAGCGCGAGTGGTGTTTCGGATGACGTTGGGCCCCTGCTTCCAGTAGCCGGCAACGCATAGGAGCTGGCTAGTAACTCGTTCAAATCAGTGCTGTTTTGTCACTCACCTGCTTATATCCATAGCATTCAAAGGTGTGTGACGCTTCTACGTTCTTCCGTGGTGGAGACCGTATGCAACAGTTTTCCGATAAACGTGACGGGGGTCCGGCGGAGGTTGTATGTAAAACATTCTGTCCCACGGTGATTGTGCAGCGTGCTCACCACCCGTTCGCCACCGAATGGTTCGACCTTAGCAACTAACCCACCGTTGACTGACCCATTGACCGGGACTGACTAGGACTACCAGCGACGATGGAAAGCCGACCAATCTCGCCCGCAGAACCAGCCAATAAACGCCCACCGCTCGTCCAGCCGAATGCCCATCCGTACGCAATCAAGACCACGTCCTCTGCGTTGTTGTCTCGCTCGAACTCGTCACCACACTCTGCCCACCATGCGAGGCACCACTATGTCCCTTCCCGGATTCCGACAGGGACAAGGGGACGCCACCAACACTCGTCTTCATTGTCGTCGATCCAGGCGAAAGCGCACGGTGACGTCCGCAACATTCCCGCACCATTGCCGACACCTTCCATTCCTGTTGCCTCACCGGACAATCTATCGATTCCGTTGCACCCAACAGATGAACCGAAGATCACACACCGGACACGGAGGGCAGAAACGATGCCAACAAGCAGCGCCACCACGACCATCGTAAGACATCATTGCGGTCAGGAGTCAAAATATAGTCATAACCAAGACTCTGGGCCGGGGCTTTGCGCTGACTTGACCCCTAACCCCAAGCTGTGGAATGCGGACGAGCTTATTGCCTATCTGGAGTCGTCCTTTGGATCAGGCAGCACCACAGAGGGGGACGAGGACGATTCCCTCGTGGGCATACTTGAGGGTGTCCGCACACTCGGTCTCACAGGCCGCGAGTTACTGCGGCTTACGGATACAGATCTTGCTGGGTATGTCGCGTGCCTGGTTGTTGCACAGATTCCTCCACTGAATACATTTACACGTTCACAGCACACCGCTCTCTGATGTGCAGCGCGCCCAGCTTCTTGAGCGTTCGCGTATCCTCCGTGCCGACGTTCTCCGCGGACGCATCTACGTCGACTCCTATCATGCTCATGATGTCTCCGAGAATTCGAACGATATTTACTCCGTTTATTCCTCTACCCCATTTCACAGCGCACGCGGTGCTTCTCTATCTGTTGACGACCTCCGCTTGCTTCCTGACGACAACACCAGCGAAGAAGCCTCCCCACCATCCCCGGCTATGTCCCTGCACCGCTCTAACTCGGTCTCGGATGCCTCCGCCCAGAGATACAGGGACCTCGCGCGCATGCGTATGCGTCGCCGGGGCAAGGTCAAAGGCCTCATAGAGACTTGGGAGCGTACAAGCACGAGTGGGAGTGAATGCTCTACCAGCGAGGAAGAGTCCATGAGCGGGAGCGAGGTCGAATCTGAAAGCGAGACTGGTCCAGGGTTTGAATCCATCTTGGACACCGAGCGTTCGCCAGAGCCCCCGTCGAGTCTGCCGTCTGCTGAACACGATGAGCCGCTCCATGATGTCCGTTCGTCCACAGCAAATTCCACGGGTATCCTCCAGGAACCACCTTCATCGACTCCACCTCCTCCCTATAGCCACATGTCTCCCTCGCCTCGAGTCGTATATGTTGAAGAAGAGGAGCCTACCATGGAAGAGCTGTTGGGGTCGTCTGCGAGCATCCCGCTCAGAGGTGCGCGCGCATGGGAGGCCGACTTCGGTTTGGGGGAAACAGTGAAACGTATTCCTGCTTCTGCGAGTGCGGATGTAGGCACTGCTTTATCCGTGGGAACAGATGTATCTGGCTCGAAAGCGGACTCTGCGCGGTTAGAGGGGCGGGGTGCGCGGAGCACGGAAAGCAGCGGGGAGAATGCAAAGGCTCAACAACGTGTCGTCACCGCCATTTTCACCGGACCTTGCGATAAGGCTCCCGCAAGCTCGGAATCACTGGACGATTCAGTTGATGTTCTACAGACGCTTGCAAAATCTATTACAACAACACGTGCACAAGTGGAAGCATTTAGGCTGCGCCTAGAGGAGATCGAAGCTGACACTACCAAACGGGAGACGGAGTTGGAGCGAGCCCAATACTCTGGTTCTCGCCATTTCTCCGAACCTGAGCTCAGGCGACGACGATCCGAGGCAGACGAGCAAGAGGCGCTTGACATAGCAGAACCATCGAAGGGCGAAACCCTCGCTGAAGGCTTTGGGAACAAGCACGCCCTCGGAGGTCGGGAGACCATGTCCGTGGGGGATATTGCACGTGTAATCGTTTCGAGAGCGTTAGTGTGGGTGTTTCCCTACGGACATGTGGGTACATCCACGCGCGAAGGCGAAGCCCGCCCGCAGGATCATGCTACTTCACGCCCCGGAGTGGACAACAAATACCCTTCTCCAGCGCAAAGAAGTGGACGATTGTCGCTGGTGCGCATGTCGTGCAGCATTATCATGGTCTCCTTTGCCATCTGCGCTGCTGTGCTTCGGAGGATGGTATTTGGGCGATGGGTTCGCCGACCATAACCGGTGAGTGAACACGGTTGTCGTCGTGATAGGGGGTGATGAGTCTATGCTTTTCTACTCTTGTTGGTGCTCTTGCCTCGAACTTGATATCCGTTCGTCTTCCTTGCATTTGCCAGTTTGGGTCCCCGCATCTCTTGATGCCGATATCTTTTGTCTTGCCTCAACTCCTTCTAGCTTCCAGCTTTCTTCCGTATATGTAGCCTGATTTATCGGACCCTCGCTTTATTTGCGGGATGTCTTCGGCTTATGATGTGATATCCTATTCTTGTACGACCCTTCACGAGCTTCACGGGCTGTTTATGACCTTTCCATGACCATGATTTTTTGCAGTCTTGCGCGTCTCTACCTTGCAATTATGATGTTAAATGATGAATTCGCGCCACGATCAAATCTGAAAACATCATGACTCATTTTCAGCGGTCCTTATTCTTATCCTGATTTCGAAGTTCGAGCTTGTGGGATCGCACTGGGCAAGGCAATACGCTGTCGTGCATCAACGAGAGCACCGGAAATGCCAAGATGCCGGTGAGCTTATCGCTGTTGTTCCTTTATCATCGGAAGTCGGCTCATTGTATCACAGATCATTGTGGCTGAAACACAGCCCGTGGAGTACTTGCGCGGAAATTAAGCTGCACTTCCCAGACCGGCATGTTTGATTAACCATTCCGCTCACGCTCTCTTTCATTTCTGGTAACTCGGTGGAGTACGGACGGAAGACAGCATGGCGGGCTATACTAATCGGCCATACACCCTGGCCAGACCAGTGTTTCATGATCATATTAGGCTGATGCTTCTACGCCCCTCTGATGGTGTTTGAACGGGGCACACCGCCGATAGTGGAGATTGTGCCTAGGTCACCGAGCTGATTCGGCATTTTGGGCACCATACATTGGTAACCGACGATAAATAACACTCACCAATCAGTGTCCTGTGGTGGATGGTTACCAGGCGGGCTCTGCCAAGTTGCCTCGAGGATGATCAAGTACGTCAAAAGTTACGTTCATCGTTACGGGGGGAGCTACAAATGTACGCACTGGCTGCTGTTCGTGCCTGCTTCCACTCCTTGCTCTAGACGGGCCCGCAGTGACAGTGGTTGTTTTACTACCCAAGCTTGTTAAAGGTGAACGCAATTATTCTGACAGGTTATTTGGGCTAAACCTGAACCCCATCAAGATGGATCGTTTCCCGCCCGCCGTTCTTCACTGTCCACCAGAGATAGAGCTGTGTCTTGTCGAGGAAGAACTCTGCGCTCACCTTGCCACGATTCAAGTCCCCTTGAAGCCCCAAAGGCGCATCCAGATCCAGCTTTCTCCCATTTCGTTCCTTCCCAACGAAATCCTCATTCATATATTCCAGCGCGAGATCGACAATGTTCCACGCTCAGCCCGCGCACTTCCCCTTCCAGTCACGTTGGCAGCTGTATGCAAAAGTTGGCGCACAGTCGCGTTTCGTACCCCTGAGTTGTGGACGCATGTCTTCTTGACTTGTGCAACGCCGATGAACCATTTACAGTTGTACCTGGAGAGGTCTGGAAGTTTCGAGATCGATGCCAACTTTTGCCACTGGCCCGACGGTGGAGCGACCTCCAGCGAAGCTTCCCTTGAGCGCGTCATAGGCACGCTACATCGTCATGCACATCGCCTACGGAGTCTTTCCCTATGGGATGCATCGGATACAGTCGTCTGCACCGTCATGAAGGGTTTGCTAAACTCCCATGCACCCTTCTTGACGAGTGTATCTGTCAAGGCGAATCAATCGACCTACTCCCATTACTATAAACTCCGCGACCTCTACTTGCTTCCTTTCCTCAGTGGTGGGGCGCCATCACTGACCTGCCTCGATATTGACCATTTCCCAATCGAAACGTTTCGCATGAGGTCTGACTGGCCGTTCAACGTCCAGATTCTCACCTCGCTCACGTTACGGACCCAAGAATGTCCAACCCTTGGTTTCTTTCTCCCACCTTATCTAATAGAGTTTCCCGCTCTTTGCGCGCTTTTACGGTCGACGCCGAACTTGGTCAACCTCGCCCTGTACGGACCCATTATTGAACCTGATGAGGACTTTCCAATACGTCCACCGGGTGTAACCCTGCCCTTGCTCGAGACCCTCATCATCCACCGTCGCGATCCCGGTGTGCGATACCATTGCGAACTCCTAGGTGTCCTCACGATGCCTAACCTTAAACACCTGGAGATTCCTTGGCACGATGACCTCACCGTCGAGCTACCTTACGCAAATCGTATAGCGGAGTATCTCTTCGATGCGGAAGACCAACCTCGGTTCGCGAGCGTGAAAGAACTTTATCTACATAACAGTGCTACCAAGTGGAAGATGCCGACCAGGTCGTTCGTCAAGGCATTTCCGAATGTGGAGGAGGTCGTGCTTGGAGGGGCGGACGTGGCCAAGTTCGCAGCGACACTTCGGGGGTTCGTGCGCCAAAATCCCGCTCCCATTTGTCGCCATGTGTCCCGAAACTCGGAGCCGGAGGGCGTGTTGACAGACGGCGCGTGGCAGACGGTGAGAAGGATCGTGTTGAGGGAGCCGGAGATGCAACTGTGGAGAGGGTGGGTGAGAGGATTCTGTAAATGGCTCGCTGCTAGAGGGCATGAGGGGCAAGTGTGCATCGAGATTCCGGATGGAGTGACGCACGAAGGTGGGCTCGACGATCGCGGGATGATGGCATTTAAAAGAGGCCTAGATAGGCTTCGGCGGCATGCACAGGTGGTTCTGGTGTAGACCCACTGGGTGCGATCGCTCATATATTATTGACTTGACGCAGCCCGGCCGAGAATATTTACTATCTTGCGATTGGTGTTGATGATTCCAATTCAGTCCCAAGCACTCGGTGCTTTGTTGGTATATGCCAATGTATCAGCTATAAGTTTGCACTCGTTGCAGGTAAAACAAACAGAATCTCTACTGAGTTTGGTATCTGTATGAATATGCATACTTGTGAGAGAGCAGAGAAACACATCGACTAGATACACAACGAATGAAAAAAAGCAAATTATGAACAGCCTGGAGCTCTAGAGATTTTAAGGCCCCTTCCTAGACTATGGATGGCAAAAGGTGAGCCGGGCGGCAACTCACAGCTCAGCTTGTAACAGACGACAAGCCTTGGGCAGGTGAATGATCAACTAGTGCACTCTCGGTCTGCTGCTGGCAGTGAGACTACTCAGCGAAGGAGGTCCATGGCCACCTCGCTTCCCTGTCGCACTATGACGTAAGGGTGGCACCTCGGCTACTAACCACCCGTGCTTACTCATTCAAAGCCAGCTGCTGCAACCGAGAACGTTACAAGACCTAGAGCAACCTCGACATTGATGGTAACAAAACATGATATCTACTTACATGTTCGTTAGCATCATACCTTGTAAGTATAAAGGTGCTTCTTCACATCCACTACCTACGCCTTTGCTTGCTCTGAACTTAACAAGACGGCACTAATTCCGTAGAAAAAGGCCCAGCACCACACAGGACAACTTCCCCATTACGGTCCGCCCGGGAATGTGCATTCCGGCGGAACCGACAGGCGGCCACAGCCCCCTGAGGTTCGAGTGCGGGGCCAGACGTCCAACTCCCGGCGATCCCGACGTTCCCGCATCCGAGCAAGGGAACGTTCTCGCATCTACGTGCCGCCCTTTCTATCAGGCATTCGGACAGCTTTAAGCCGCCGAACCGAACACCTGATGGATATAAGAGTACCAGTGTGAGGAGGATATTGCCCGCGGCTACATCCCCCACAATGATGGAGTTAACTGTTTTGCCCGCTCACTGGCACCTCGCAGTATTCATTCCCCTCACGCTCGTGGTCGTGAACATGACTCGGTGGCTGATTCAGAATCGCACAGAGAAGAAAGGATATCCTCTCCCTCCTGGGCCCACTCCTCTACCATTCTTGGGAAGTGTGCTGTCTGTTAATATTGACGAGCCCTTCAGGACTTATACAGAATGGCAGGCGAAGTACGGTGAGTATAATTGCACAGAACTGGGGGGCATGAATCTGATTATCCTTAGGCGAGATAGTGTATCTGAGACTTTTGGATATGGACGTCGTGGTCTTAAACTCGCCTTCGGTTGCAACAGAGCTACTCGAGAAGCGATCGCAGTTATACTCAAATCGACCCTCTATCGCATCCGTTAATCCGTGAGTAAATCTTCCTTTTAGGTGTCCCATGATAGGCAAGGCACTTAAGTATTCATGGACCCCAGTTATGGACACGAGCCCAACTTCGCGTTTGCACAATATGGTGACCATTGGAGATTGTGTCGGAAAATATTCCATCAGACATTCTGCGCACGCGCCGTTCCCAGCTTTCATCCAATGCAACTCTGCAAAGCACGCCAGTTGATCTTGAATATGATGAACAATCCCGACGAATATGTGTCCCATTATTCAACGTAAGGCTAGCTTGTTTAACTCATCTTTGGGGGTCCTCACCGCCTTGCAGGTTCGCAGCTGGGGTCACGATGCGTTCTATATATGACTACGATCCAACCCCTCGGAATGACCAGATAGTATCGATTATCAACAATTTCATTGAGTCTTCCGTGCCGGCATTGATGCCAGAGAAAGCAGTCCTTCTCAAGATATTCCCATTTTGTAAGTCCGCTAGGGACAATTGAGGCACAACGTCATTTGACTGTCTCGGGAGTGCTGCACATACCCGAGTGGCTTCCCGGATCTTGGATCAAACGTGAAGCAAGGGTGGCCCGTGAGTGGAGTACTAAATTGGTTGAGACACCATTCCAGTACGTCCAGAAACGTATGGTAAGCTCGTCCGTTTTATTTTGCATAAGCCGGAACAGTTTTGTGTCGCGATAGGAATCAAACGAAGATCTTCATCCCTCGATGGTATCGGATCATATCACTCGCATGAAGGAGTTTGATGATTCGTACCGCCCTGTGTATGAAAAGGCTCTTAAGCAAACTTCCGCGACTGCCTTCCTGGGTAGGTTTTAAGCATGCAAACTATAACGATTAAGCTAATTGCTTGTTGCAGGTTCCGTAGAGACTGTATGTGGCATGTCCAGAGATTCGGAGCACGACACTTACAGAACCTAAAGACAAGCTCAATAATAATGACCTTCACGCTTGCAATGGTCAAGAATCCCCACATCTGGAAACGCGCACAGGCGGACATTGATGCTATCGTGGGGGTCAACAGATTGCCCGAATTTCATGATAGACTATCCTTGCCTTACGTCGATGCGATCCTACGCGAAACGCTGAGATGGCAACCACCTGTTCCTCTCGGTACGACCGCGAACTCGGTTTTCCACGCAACTTTGCTGATCGTTGTGAAGGGGTACCACATGCCACTGCTTGCAGTGATATCTATAATGGCTTCTACATCCCCAAAGGTATTTCAGACATCCATCCGATGTGTTCTTCATGATCATACATCCAACAGGAGCGACCGTCTTCGGGAATGTTTGGTACGTAACTATTGTTCCTTTGGTTCCAAGGGAAGAAATGTTTAGCATTTCCCCAGGGCAATGACTCGCGATGAGAGTCGATACCCCGACGCAGAGAAGTTCATCCCTGAGAGGTTTTTAGATGCGGAAGGAATGTTAACCGATGACAAACCTGACTTCGTATATGGCTTTGGTAGAAGAATGTGTCCAGGTACGTAAGCAATCATGTGCTGCTCATCTACATATTCATCATAGTCAGGCCGACATGCTGCGGATGCGTCCGTCTGGTGTGCCATGGTGACGATGTTAGCCACACTTGAATTCAACCTCGCCAAGGATGCCGACGGGAGGGATATCACATTTGAGGCAGAATACATGAATGGAATGGCTCGGTAAGTTGCATTCACGGTCCCCCGATGCTAAAGATTTGTAGACCTGATCCTTCTTAGCCATCCATTAACTTTTCCTTGTCACATTACCTCGCGTCCAAACACTAGCAAGGCATCCCTCGAACGCACATTGACCAAATGAAGAATAAACGCCTGCTCCGGTGGTACTTGGTGTGATTAATCAGATTACATTTGAATGTGTGGGCCGCTTGGACGTGTAACAATGCTGTTTTTTGTCCTTACAACTTCAATTTCAATACTGTTGTTTTTTTCCAGTAAGGTTGGTACTGTGAGAAAAAAAGTAAAAACTCACCTCCATCTCTGTTTGCCTATATCTCCCCAACGACCCATCGGAGGAGGATGAAAATGATACCAATCGACTCGGATGGAGTAGGCGAACATTCTGCATGAGGTCCGAGGGCAGTCCGATGAGTCGACGGAGGTGGAGGTGGAGGTGAGTATTTACTTTTTTTTTCTCAGTGCCAACCTTACTGAAACAACAGTAATATGATGGACATTCAACTTGCCTCCTGGCCTACATACCGGTAGCCTAGGGACGTCGTTACTATGTTATGTGGGTTCAAATCCAGGAGTGGCAGCGCCACATCATGCGCCATCGATACGGTCTGACTTGGAAAAGATGCGTTACTGCTTTAAGGGCGGCTCCTGCTCATCAACCGCAAATGATGGTTGAGACCAGGTGGGTTTTGCCTGTTCGGAGAGCCTTAGTGATATATTCAAGCGGTTTCTCACACGACTAGCCAAATACAAGTGGTAGTAGGCAACGTTCAACAAGGCCCTGACGAGATTGAAGTTACCCGACAGGCGCTGGCATCTTTGAGTCCAGACAGTAAAGAATACTTTTCGTCGCTCAATACATTCGCAACCAGACTTATGTCTCGCTTTTCCCTCTTGGGAAATCCGAACGATCTCGACGAAGGGATCTCCCGGACGAAGGAAGTCCTCGACCTAGCGCCACCTGGTCATTCTTTTCACCTCTCCGCTTTATGCAACATGGGTCAAGCACTCACAACCCGATTCAAGTTTCGGGGTGACACCAGCGACCTGACGCAAGCTATTAGCTACTTCGACTCCGCTGTCGAATCGTGCACACCGGAGGAGCCTTTTTACCTTCCAGCAGTTGCAAGCCTTTCCAGAGGACTTCTCAATCGATATTGGAGATACGGAGACGTGGCGGACCTCGACCGCATCGTTAAAACTAGTACTACTGCTCTATCAGCCTGTCCTGCTGAAAGCCCCAACCGAGACGTACTCTTCAATAACTTTGCAAATGCTTTGAAGGAGCGATTCACAAAACTGGGAAACAGGGCTGACCTAGATGCAGCGCTGGGGCACTACCAGTCATGTCTGGATCTACGCCCTCCAAATCATCCCTCGAGACATAGCGTGCTAGGAAACCTTGGAGATGCAATGCTTCTCAGGTTCGAGGTAGACGGTCATCTGCAAGACTTGGAGAGCGCTGGAAATTATCTCGCGTCTGCATTGCAGCTGCGCTCTCCCGGACAGGAGGGTTATCTGTTATATCTCACGACCTTGGGCGTTGTACACTGGCACCTATTTCATGCGCAGGGAGATGTCGGGAAGTTGGAGGTGGCGATTGGCTGTTACAAGGCAGCGATGAAACACTCAACTGTGCCTAATCTAGACCATTCACGCCTCCTCGATAACCACGGTGCCGCCCTACTCTCACGCTACACGTTGTTTGGGAATATCGATGATCTCGATCAGGCGATCCAATACCTGACCACATCCGCTGATATTCTACCCACGACATATTCGGGCCGGCCTATCACCCTCCTCAACCTTGGGGTCGCACTCGTCACCCGCTACAATGCGGCAGGCACCGTTGCCGACCTGGATTCCTCTATCGAGACACTATCCTCGACGCTTCACTTATGCAAGCCAGGTTTCCACCAGCGCCCTTATATGCTCTCTGTGTATGGCAGTGCACTTTATGCACGGTTCAATGTGAAGGGCGACACGCAAGATCTTGATCTCGCCATCTCAGTGTGCAAGGACGCTTTGGCACTTTCATCACCAGAGGAGCTGAACTATTCCGCAATCGTGGCCAACCTGACCTCGATCATCTTGGGGTGTTCTTATAGGTCTGAGAACATCGAGGAATGTCAGACCATCATTTCCCACTGCGATCGTGCCCTGGTTTCTACGCGACCAGCAGAGCCAGCCTTCATCTCTTTAAAGGCCACTCGTGCCGCAGCGTTCCTTCAAAAATTCCAACATAGTCTAGAAGAGACAGATATCAATACCTCTATCGCTGCGTTCCGTGAAATCATTCCCATAGTTCCTGAGGGGCATACAGAGCACGTGTCTTGTCACCTACAATTTGGCATTGCCCTCGAGACGCGTTTCAAGCTGAGTGCGGATTCAAAGGACCTAGATGAAGCCATAGCAACTTATCGCATCGCGAAGCGTAGCTGCAAGCGTGGTCATCCTAAATACGGCCCCCTTTGCATGCAACTTGGAAATGCGCTGCGCGAGTGCTTCGAGTATCACCAAAATTCCAGAGACGCGCTGGATGAAGCAATTGTACTCTTAGCCGAAGTGGAAGAGATCCTGTCCCTCGCGCCTGGACACACTGATTACAAGGCAGCTTTGCTCAACTTGGGTGTCGCGTTGTTTGTGCGATTCCAGGCCCAAAGGAGCGGAGAGGATTTGGATATGACGATCGAACGCCTGTCTCGTGCACTAGCACTGCCTTCTTCCTCTGAGCAATTCCTCTTTTTATTCACCCTCGCCACGTTATTGTCTGCCCGCTGCAGTGAACACAAGAATCTGGAGGACCTGGAACGGTGTGTGGAGCTCTTCGGTGTCGCTGCAGAACAGATGCCTCCCAAGCACCTAGTTCGGGCACAACTGTGCCGAAACCATGGTATGGCGTTGGTCAACCTTGGACGTCTCCGCGGTCATTCCCAACACTTCGACGCGGCCATCGTCTCCTTCAGGGAAGCTCTTGAACACCTTCCAGCCTCGCACTGTGACCAACCACTAACATATATGCATCTCGCAGAGGCGCTGTACGAGCGCGCAATGCTCATCCGTGATATCGATGCCCTTTACGAGGCAATTAACATTCTGCAAGGCACAATGCAGACGCTTCCAGAAGACATCCCGGTACTCCACCACATTTGCCAGATGGCCGCAAATATCTCCATGCACATGTACGATTCCTCGAAGCTGCAAGCCTACATGGAGGACGGCTTTCGGTATTACAAAAAGGCGGCGCGCTACACCCACATTGACAGTTTCAGGACGACTCACGCGGCGCTTCAGTGGGCCGGACAGGCCGAGATGCGACACCACGAATCTGCATTACTTGCTTATCAAACTTCTCTCGAGTCTCTCAACCGACACCTCCTCGTCACGGCATCCGTAAAAAGCCGACACGCCACTCTTTTGGATAAACAGTGGGTCAGACAGATCAGCACCCTGGCGACGGACGCCGCGGCCTGTGCGATTACCCGGGGTGAGCTAGAACTGGCGGTCGAGCTCTCGGATCAAGGGCGTGGATTATTGTGGTCCCAGATGTCGCAAAGCCGTACGCCTCTAGATGCGCTGCGGTCCTCCGGCGACACAGGACTTGCGTTAGCGTCCGACTTTGAACGGGTGAGCGCACAACTAGCACAAAATACCATCGCGGAGTCTGCCGTGACGGAGTCGCGGTTAACATCAGAGGAAGCTGCGCGTCAGTACCGACAACTATCTAAGGAACTGGAAGACATTGTCGCGCGTATCCGCCAGCAGGATGGATTTCAGTCCTTCTTGGAACGTTCCTCGTTCGAGAGTTTGAAGCATGCTGCGCTTTATGGTCCCATAATCCTCGTCAACATCAGCCTCCGCCGATGTGATGCTCTCATCGTCCTGCACGACGCCCCACCACGACTCGTTCCCCTTCCAGAGACAACGCTGGAGGACGTAACGACCCTCTCCACGCGGTTTTATCATATGTTGAAAACGACGTCTCGCGTCGGCGACGAAAAGATGCGAGAGAGGGAGATTGTGGTCGTGCTGCGCACCCTCTGGGACTCGCTCGTCGGCCCGGTTGTCGACGAACTGGCCACATTTTTATCGCGTGGAGCACGGATCTGGTGGTGTCCCACCTCGAAGCTGACATCTCTCCCGTTACACGCTGCAGGACCATACCGCAAGGGCGCGCAGAACTTGCCGAACATGTACATCTCGTCGTATACACCGACGCTGGCTGCGCTCATTCGCGCACGTCACCGACCTTCACGTTCATCGCCTGAACTGCCCGCATCACTGACACCACCAACACCGCATACGCCACAACCCCCTGCCTTCATTGCCATCGGCCAAGCTAAATCTGCCTCCCCCTCACCCACCCTCCAAACAGTCGACTTTGAGCTTGACGTCGTCCAATCCCTCGTTCCCTGCCCCATGGCCTTTTCTGCGCTCTCCGGGGAAGCGAGCACAGCCGATGCGGCGCTCACTGCCCTCAGTACGCACGCGTGGGCCCACCTTGCCTGTCATGGACACCCAAACCACAAACAACCATTCGATTCGTCGTTTGCGTTAGGAGATCGGGCGGTGACGGTTCTCGACATCGTCCGTGCCCGCGACCGCAATCGCGCCAACTCGGGAGAGTTCGCGTTCCTCTCGGCTTGCCATACCGCCGCCGCCACTGCCATCGACGATCAATATGCACCGGATGAGATTATACACCTTGCCGCTGCGATGCAATTTGCAGGATTTCGGAGCGTGATTGGGACAATGTGGGCTGTAGATGACGGCATGGCGCATCATATGGTGAAGGCCTTCTATACGCACTTGTTTCCTGCTGCCAGCGGGAGCGAGGGCAGCAAGGATGGGAACTGCGGTGGGAGTGGGGGCGGGAATGGGATTGTAGGAAGGCCTGAGGAGTGGAACTGTGAACAAGCAGCGCGCGCGCTCAACAAGGCGTCCAAGTCGGTCGACAAGAACGCGGTCACGATTGACCAGCGGATCGTATTCATTCATATCGGCGCGTGAGCCCAATGTAAGTAGTCCTTGGCGAGTTTTGAGACTTCGATGACTATCACATACCCGAGAAGCACAATTCGAGCCATTTCATGGGTAACTAGTATACAGAGCTGAAAAATGTTTTTTCTTCGGATCACAGCAGTAAAATGGTGATGTTTCCATGGCAGATCTGGGGTTGTTCAAAGCCTCGCTGGCTGGCAGATGGCATACACCTGCAAGCGGGTCACGACGTTGATCATGCGTTCAGGCGCAATGCAGCTGCGGTCTCCGATCCTTTGAGTCAAATTTGTCGAAGGAAATTTGATAGAATAGTGAGGTGCCCCGCTAGCTAAAGAAGGTCGGCCCCACGATGCAAAGTCCGTGACACCCCATCAATGATCGAGCCACAAGATGCACGTCATATGGGTGCTTCTATCGCACAATGTTCCTCAGTTCGGACGGAGCATTGACTCGTGAGAATCACGTTCATCTCCATTGTGCACACATATACAAGATACTGCGCATGAAGATGTGACAGAAAACTGAAGATCTCGGCAAGGTTGACTGAACTTTGCTATCCTAAATCTCGGTAACATATCACATTTGGGGTAACCTGGGTACGCGGGCCGAAGCTTGGCAACCAACATTCCAAGTTGCCAACCGGCTGAACCAAGCGTCATTGCTTAA
Organism: Sutorius eximius; assembly: GCA_038089815.1. Lineage (NCBI taxonomy): Eukaryota > Fungi > Basidiomycota > Agaricomycetes > Boletales > Boletaceae > Sutorius > Sutorius eximius. Next base: position 7,457 of record JBBPLN010000009.1, on the reverse strand, counting down.
TCCCCGTCTCATCCTTGGAAAACCAAAGCTGTGACTGGCCGACGGCCTAGTAAGATTCTCGTCAAGTTACACATCCAGCCTGTTACATAAATTACCGCCTCAAGCATGTTGCCGGTCGGCGGAAACGATAGGATCTCAGTGGCCGGCCGCATTGAGTGCATTACTTCCGAACTGTTGTTCACGTTCCCTCTGTTCCTATGAAGCTGACGGATGGGGGTTTGATATTTGGCAGAACGTCCGACGTCAAAATATTAGATGGCTCGTTTCTACCCCGGTTGTTTGGCTGTAGACGTGGCACAAACAACTGTCAAGCGTGATTATAGTAACACACCACTTGTACGTGGGCCCGAATGGACGCACAGAGAGCTGCAGTCTGTATGTTTATGCACTTGTGTCAGCTCACGTGGACCGCCGGAGAAGGCGAGATCTAGCTCAGGATTCAATATTAACCGGCGCTTCTTGACGCCGAGGTATACATGATCCGTGTCTGCATTTACCCCGAAGGCAAAAGCAAAATCAAAGTGCGCAGCAGACCTGGTTCCTGAATGGTCTAATGACGACGGTTGGCAACTCGTTTTTGATATTCGGCGCCATCAGGATGTGTATAAAAGCGCGACCTTCTCCCTACCAGACTCTCAATAGCAGAACCAGATCTCCAGTTTCATCATGATCGCCACCAAGTACTACCTTGCGCTTCTCTTGGCTTTCCTCGTCCAAGTTTCCGTTGCCGTCCCGGTGCGTCACTACCTCTGCTTCCCCTGTGGCTGAGCTGATCATTCCAATCAAGATGGCGGTGGAACCCGTTGCGCGTGAAGCTAAGGTATTGCTCCAGAGTCTTCGGGGTGCGGCCTTTCTGAGTACCTCCTGTATAGGGTCCCGTAGCAGATGGTGCCCCTGGGAGCAATCCCGACTGGTAGGCGATGCCCAACAAAGCGGGTCCCTCGTAAGTTTGTCCCCGCATTGCTTGCGGACTCCCGTTATATTGACTTTACCATATTCGAAGCACATATCATTGCCATTGAATTGATTGACTTCTGAATCACGAGTCCACACGCGATCATGCCATCATGTCAAGTGTTGCTCCTTTTTATTCCTTCCTTTCCCTACCGTAGGCAAAGCCTGTCGATCTGTGTCTTTGTCGGACCCCCGTTTGTTATTTTTCTTCTAGCGCCTTCGGCCAGTACCGGATGTATCATATACATGCGTGTAGCTTTCCCTGGAAGGTGTATTTCCGATCCCCTTGTTACCTTTCCACTTCTACGTCACCCAGGAAGAATTGATCAAATTCCCTCGGTTAGTTCGTGCGCGGGTGGCGACCAAGCAGTACACGCAGTGATTGTCGGCTCTTGCTTGCTGAGACCCGACTGAACCGATGCGTCGCCGTCATCCATCCGCCGAGGGTGAGCGCTTGAGCATCGGCGATTCCCAACGCCCTTCAAGGGTAACAAGGGGACTACTTTTCCAAAAATCACAACCCTTCCACTTGGCTGCGGCAAAAAAAGACCCTGGGCCAGACGACTCGATATTATCGAGGCGCAGCAGGCACGCTCGTCAATGACAAATACAATACTACTGCGGGCTCTACGGCACACAAAGATAAATGTATTCACCTCATCTGCACATCTACAAAGTGATTCCATTGCGGCAAAACACTAATGTAATATATCAACTATTATTGAGGTATACAGACAGGGGGATGAATCAAGCCAGAGATAGAAACAAAGAGCAGAACAGAGATGTAGAGAAGAAAAGAAGAAAAAGGGTAATTGGAGATCCAAGCGATCAGAGCCACCTAGCTGGAGAAGAAATAAAGGAGGGTACTCTTGGGCAAACACACGTCCAAAGATAACGCCGGTTGCGAAAACATCGCAGCCGTGTTACCTTTCGAATGCCAGAACCAAGGAAAGAACATGAGGCGTCGGGGCCGGGACACCAATCCGTTGAAAAAAAAAAAAAAAGAAAAACAACCATGTTGTTTTAATCCTATCGCTACACAAGTACCTGTGATCGAGTTGATTCCAAACGTCGAATCAAAAGGGTGTCATTGATACCGAAAAAAAGAAAGCGAGATGGCATGAAACTATAATTCCAAAAACAGTGGTGTGCGATGATGATGAGGGTGTACGAAGGTGAAAGGTATATGATCGCGATGATATAAAAGCTCACCAGGAGGAACACGTGGCAGGGGGACGACGACCAGCGACGAGGACACGAGGCAGAGTAGCAGCAAGAGCAGAGTACAGGTGATGACGGTAGACACAAATGATGCGGAGGGTGAGGGTAGCGGGGGGGAAAGGAAAAAGGGAAAACAACAAGGTGACGATGATCCATGATATAATAGCTCTATAAATACCATGACCCAAACCCGGGGGAACTCAACCCAACGCAAATCGCAATGTGCTCGAGCTGTTGTTTCCTTCCTCGACCGGCTGTTCCACTGACGGCGTCCGCCCATGGGTGTGTGGGTGTGTATGAGAAAGCGGGAGCTGCAGCGCGTTCTCTGGGTCCACCGGGGGAACGGACCCCAACCCAAGCTCGTACCAAGTTGGTTCGGAATGGTGTGATGGAGCACCCACACTCGTGCCAACACCGACACCGTCACCCTCAAGCATCGAGTACAAGAAAGAAGTCCATTCGCCGTGAGTATGAGCGGTATGCGGGGGCGGAGGGTCAACGGCCATGGGAACGATCCCCACGTCCGGGCTGGTGTGGCGCTGGGGCACAGGTGAGAGATAGAGTGGTGGGCCCATACCATTAGTTGCAAACCGTTCAGAGCCGCTCCATTCTATCAGCCGTCGTCGGTCTGGTGGCGTCCCGCGGCCCATGAAAGCACGGGGAGGTTCAGATAGCAGAGGGACGTGCAATGAGGAAAGCGGCGGAAGAATGGGTGTGGTTACTGCTGAGGACGAAGGGTACGGCTGAGGAACGGACGTCAAGGGACGCAGCGAAGGGTCGGTTGTCGAGGGCACCGAATGTGGCGGGTCTGGTCCTGGTACCTCTGAGATGACGGTTGCCTTGGTCACTAATGGGTCGTCCTGGGTGGCATCATCCACTTGCATCATCTCTGATTTCCCAAGCGCGTCGTCGACCTGCATTGCAACCGCCACTTGCACGTCGACCCTGGAGGGACAAAGGCTTGGCACATCTGCAATGACCAAACCTTGCACAGCCTCTAGCGTGGCCTCGCCCTCGCGTTCCACCTCAGCCTCACCAGCATCATCATCATCCTCGTAGTCGTCTTCATCCTCGTCTTCCATGTCGACATCGGCATCGACCCAATCACCATCATCCATCGGCCAAGAGGGATCCACATCGTCAGCTTCATCGATCGGGAATGACTTGCGAGTTCCAGAGGTCGAGCCCCACGAGGTGGAGGAATATGTATAACTGGCTGGAGTATAGAGTCGGAATTTAGTCTGTGACGGTGGCGCAGGACAAAATTCAGCGGTGGTAGGGGTGCCTGACGATGGGGACGATCGCGTTTCTTGGGAAACGGAACGGGCTTCTGATTCGACGAGTGCCTTGATGTAATCGAGCCCGTAGCGGCGCAATCTGGAAAGAAGATTTTTGAAAAGAGACACAAGTTAGTAAATGACATCATCTAAATATATGCAAGCGGATCAAAAAGGAATCGCGAGTGGCAACAAGTGTATACGCCAGGTAGGCGATTAGAAGCTGATAATGATGGACGCACAAATAATCTACCCGCTCTTGACATGCTAGTTTCCATATATTGATCTCTCGATCACGGACAAACACAGGATGGCGAGGTACATAAAGCTGAGGTTGTGGAAATGAATGAAATTGGTCTTGCAGCTCTAAACCTTGTAATTGGGGTGGCGTTGATGGTTGGCAAGAAGGGGGAGGAATTTGTACCGATAATTCGGGGTCAAATGGCGGATGAAGGCCCTCGAAAGGAATTAGAGTATCGAGGGTGGGATCTAGAGATATGGCGGACGTAGATAATGGTGGTGGGGTGAAAGAATCCGTGGATAGCTGTTGCTGGGTAAGTGTACCTGGGACAGATGGAGTGGGATCCGGAGATGAAGGAATGAGGAGTGTGTCTAGGGACGCTGGGGGAGGGAGGGGGTCATGCGGTGGGGGGAGTGGGAGGACATGTCGGTCGTGGCCGGGGAGAGATGGAGACGATTCGGGAGAGGGTGTGAGGGGAGTCAAAGGAGTGAGTGGGGTTGAACTGGAGGTATCCGTGGCGGCAGAAGACTCTGGAGATAACGATGGGAGGGGTATCGAGAGCTCCGGCCTGGGTGGTGGGATCTTTGAAGGTATGGACAAGTCGTCACGAAACGTGGTAGCAGAGGGTAGTTGGTGGCACGCGGGCGATGTTGGCCGGTTCTCGTCTGCTAGGTCGCTGGGCGGATCCTTGATCGGCTCAGGCCTCGAGACCAGATTGGTAGTACTGTGGACGCTGTGGGATGAATAAGAAGGCGAGGACGGCGAGAGAGGGTGTGCTTGCCAGTGGGTGGACTGGGGACGCTTGGGCGTCAGAGGGTGGCGAGGAGGAGACGGGCGCTTAAGGGAGCGGAGAGTGAGTTGGCGCGATGCTGTGCCGGGAGGACTGACCTTGGGGGGGAGAGGGACGTGGTCCTTCCGGCGCTTCTTTGGGCGTGGACGAGTGGAGAAAGGGAGGCCATCGGGGTCGAGAGCGAGTCGCTGGCGTTTGAGGGCGCGAAGGGCGCGGGGAGTGAGCTCGTTCTCGGGGTCGGAGGAGGAGTCGTGTTCAGGCTCAGGGTCTGGGGTGGGTCTGAGCGGATGGCGTGGGGACTTGTGTCGCTGGTGGTGCTGGCGGTTTGGCGGTGTTGAGTGGGCGTGGGCAAGTCGGGTCGAGCGGCGAAGTGGACAGGCGAGGGTTGATACAGCCGCTGCAGCCATAATGACAGTCCGGTCGACGTTGGCTGATCGGAGACTCCCAGTACAAAATTGCTACTCTGATCTCGGAAAATAAAATAAAATAAAGAAAAGGGGAGAGGAAAAAAAAAAGAAATCTATTTCACAGCTTTTTTTCACACCAGTCAACAACGCGTAAGCGTGCACGGACCATCCACGTGACTCACGATTCCATAAGCGAGGCATCATCTCTCGGCTAACGATATGCCCTAGGCACGAGTCTCGGGATGACATTGGCGAGTGGTCATGGTAAGGTATTTGAAGTACAGAAACTACAGCTGATGTATGATGACCAATCCCGACGGGAAAATAAAGGAGTGTAAGATACAGATGAAACAGATAGGTTGCGCATGGCGAGAGAAGAGAAATAAGTCAACAAGGGCACTCCAGTTCGAGACACGATCGTATATGAACTCGTGATGCCCGATTTTCGGACGCAAACGTCAAAAGATATGGTAGGCTTTAATACGTGTGAGTCGACATGGCAAGGATAAGCACTTCCGGAACACGTGCTTACAGTGATAGGTTCGTCGATCATCGTCTACCAGTCATCGCCATTACCACCAGGAAAGTAATCCGCCACGGGGCCCTAGACGGGGTTCAGAAAGAACTGTATCTGGTCAATCATGGAATAATACCATGGGGTCACGGGCAACAGCCTCAGCTGCCATCTAGAACGGGGTGATCAGCTGGGTCACAAGCAGGAAAACGCCTGGAAGAGCGTACTGGAGCAGCGAGCGAAACTTGGACAAAGGAAACCAAGAGGAGCACTAGGTAACGCTTTGCGATAACCATGATAGAGCTGGAAGTCTGTCTGTGCAGGGAAACGCCGCAACCAAGCTCATCCTTTTATCCGGATCCTGAATGATGATATGAGAAAACTTCGTGTTCACAGCCAGGAAAGCCATCCAGGAACAGGTACACGGACACAATGCATCGATTCCCATTCTGGGGGGAATACCGTTATAGCCCAGCATGTGCGAGAAAAAAAAAGCATTTGCTTTCTAACGCCTCATTAAATATAGATGCCCTTCGCGGCTCTATTATGTATATTCAAACCCGTGGTCGCAACCACCACTCAATTTTCTGCACGTTTATCGCTGTGCGAAAAGGGCTCAGACAATTACCGGTCTTGGACCCCGTCAACGCATAACGCATCACACTGTGACCCGACCGCATTTCCGAGCGCGCTCGGGCTTCAATCTTTTCTTCCAACCCATATCAGAAAGTGCATCGGCCGCTTCAAACCCGAACCGCGATGCGCTCAAGAAGATTAAAATTTGTTACTCACAGCAGAACGTGATAGCCTTACACCCCCAAGAACCAACCCTACAACTTGGCGCCTTCTCACCGCAGCGGCGAGCTCGAGGCAATACCCAGGGCACATGGTCTTGGCAACTCCCACTGCCAGGGGCAAAGAAATGCACTGATGGCTATGAATAAATTACTGCCCCTTGCGATAACGATCGGGGGCCATCACGGTGGCGCGAATTTGCACTTGGGAACTTGGCGTGATGGGCATATGCACAGTCCCCGGAAACAAGGACGATGAATGATGTATGGAACGTTGTCCGTATCTACACGTTTCCATATCGGAAACATCGAAGGTGACGCGGGGCGGCGATGAAACAGGAACTCGAGAGTAAAATTGACCCACCACACCTTCGGCAAAGAGAGTATGACACAATCAGTCATTCACCGATGACGCCAGACATACCTGTATCATCCAGTTGAGTCGCCACCGAAGCCCGTGCGAAGAAAACCAAAATCGTTCATGCGAGGTGAAACGGGTGGAGTACATAACGAAAACGAGGGTATTGGAAATACATCCTCCGGACGGAAGGACACTGGTCTGATGTACATTGAATACATCCGCTGGCCGTGCACCAGGGAAAGGGCCAACAGGGAAATACAAGGGAACAACTAGGGACCCCGCGATAGGGTGTGCTAGAGCCAATAGGGAAGAGAAACGCTCGAAAGATCGACCGCGTGTGATAGGACGATCGCACGTGAACCAATGACAGCCATTTTGGGAGACAGACGTTGTGTGAAGCGTGTAGAAGCTTCGAAGACAAGCGAGTTAATATGATGTGGAGTCCTGGAACATGGGCGGGGACAGGGCTTACGGAAGACGGGGTCCATTGACCGTTTTACCAGTTGGGAGCGCCGCCGCCGTTATACGGCGAATCCGCCACGGGGCCCTATACGAAAGATATTCAGAAGAGCCGTGTATAGCGGGTTAAAATTTGAAAGACGGAACATACATCACGGTCAGGAGCCACGGGCTCGGCCAGCCTCTGGGTGGAGTGATCGATCAGCTCAGTTGGGAGTGGGGAAAGGGAAAGGGGGCCGCACTGGAACAGCGAGCGAAGCCCGGACAAGCAAGGACACAAAGAACGCCAGATAGCACCTTTTCGCGTACATCACGACTGGGGGAAAAACTGGGGGATCAGAATCTGTTGTACGGGGCCCCAAGACTGAGGCAACATTTTATGCGGAATGCGACCACTACCACTACCACCACCACTACCGCAGCAGCAACAACAACACCG